>BRDA01000790.1:42710-74256 GCA_036984385.1 Crenuchus spilurus
ATCCAAAAACGGTTAAAATAGGGGAAGGGTTACATCACCATCGGTTAATCACACCATCGGTAGGGGAGACAATCCGGAGAGGGGTAGTGAAACGGGCTCTCCAGTGACGGTGCATCAGCGGTGGTTCGAAAAAGAAGCGGTGGCTGCATCACACGCAACGGAGGAGGCTTGTGCTTGCCTGCACCCTCCTCGAGTCAGGGACACTGCAAAGTGATGGGGAGAGGCCTAACAGAGGGGATGGCTACCACACTAATTGGCTACCACTACATTGGGAAGGGGATAAAATTGGCAAAAACCTAGAAATAAATTAAAGAAGAAAAAAAAGACATTGCTAAACCACATGCTGCGCACATTACAAAGGCATGACTGCGGAAATAGGGGTACTGGCACTGGACTGATTGGTCAATTTTGAAACAAAAAATGTGACAACAACCTCATACCGTTGCTCACATTTTAACGTGTTTGCAGGAAGAATTAGACACAGTAACACCTAAACACGTAATTACTTAAGTGCCACAATGCCTTTTAAGTGTTGTGAGAAGGAAGGGCAACATTACGAAGTGATAAATGCTTTACTGTCTCAACTTTTGTTGGACAGAAATGCAAGAACGGATGTATATTAACAAATGAAATGAAACTGACTAGACAAAACATGAAATATTTTGGGTTCACACTGTCTGCAGTGAAATAAAGTCAAATGTAAATGGTAGGAACACTGCTTTCTTGCTCCCCATTGTCCTAAATTATTTGGGGTTGTAATACCTGCCCTGTGAGGGTCCTGAGTGTTGATGAACAGACGTGAAAGGCTAACAAAGTATACAGAGAAACAGATGGACTCCTGTATAGTCAGTCGAGCTCAACTGGACAATGAGGTAAGTGTACCTAATTAAGTAGCCAGCGAGTGTGAGAGTGTGTGTGCCTTTGCTGTCCCTTGCTATGTAATATTAATGTGATTCAGTCCTTTTGTGTTTGTACAATGATTGTCCTATTATGTGTCAATTAGGACAGATCAGCTATTGCTCAGATGGCCATTAGCAAGCTATCAACGGGAGCAGCTGATGAGAAGCTGTTACAACCATCAGGAACACTTGGTATCATGAACTGTAATGTTATAAGGTACATATAGCTATGATTTGTTCTTTTTATGTATTCATTTGCATTCATAAACCTAATTTTGCATCTAAAAATGTGTCCATAGGCACACGGGAGCCAATACTCTACAGGCAATTTATCCCCAGCCGTCATTTCCTACACACTGGCAGAGTCACAGAGCTGGTCCACAGAGGTCCTCCCAGCTATCCATGTTGGAAATTGTGCCCAAACAGCACCTTGATACTCTTATAAACAACTCCATCAGCATGCAGGGGATGCAAGGCTTGTCTAATCACCTGGTGGTGGCACAAGATGCTGGAACAGAGACGGTACAGAACTGTGTGTCAGGACTTTCAGCACAAGTAACGGAATTGAAACATACAGCTCAGAGGATACCACTGGGGCCCCAGTTTTTGCCAAGTCCTCCCCAGACCTGCCCACGACTGTTTATACCGCAGCAGGAAGTGGCTGCTCCATTTATGCTGCCTTCTCTTGATATGTACAGTGGGCAAAATCCCAGATGTGGGTTGTTACAACCTGGTCTAGACAAACGGTTTTAAAGAATAAATATAAAATATTTGTGTTGACGTCTTTTTAATAAACAGTTTAACGTGGAAATATGTTGTTTTGGGCTTTTCTAACTGTGACTTTAGATGATTATAAAAAAAGCTTTATAAAATTCTCCACTTTGAGAAGAAATACGAGTGCAACTGTAACAAATTAAACTTAAAAAAATGATATTTTTGCGAACACAAGCTTTAAAAATATATTAAAAGCTTCCTCTTCATCCTGGTCAGGGTACCGGTAAGTCCCCTACCCCTTCACCGGTCGCAGGGCAGGGCTTTACTGCATTTAAGTAATGATTTCTTTATTGACATTTTGACACAACCTGTGTAGTTCCGGGTCTCTGCCTCGGTGCTAATTTTTTATATTGTCAGTTCTGTAAATGAATGGGGCCTGAATTTACAAACGTGCCATAAAGGCGTCCATCACAAAGCAGAAGTGTGAGTTGTATTGTTTGATTTATGGACACCGCCGCAACGCTGAGTGTAACATTTTACACCACCCTGTGGACAAACTCCTACAGCACATTTCAAAGGAAGGTGACCATAACGGGTCTCAGCTTAACATATAAAAACATTTAATCTAGAATCTCCAAAAATGAGAAAATTGTGAAAAAGTGAATAATTCAGAAAGGTAAACTAATTTTATCTTCATTGCATGTAAAGTGACTTTTTTTTTTTTTTTTTACTTTTTTTTTACTTTTTTGTTTTAATGTTACTGTTTGAATACTAATTGACTCAAACAACAAATAAAATATTCTAATAATTTTAGAAATTCTGGGTTTCTGAATGTTATAAGCCATATTGATCAACATTACAAAATAAAAAAAAAAACGTCACTTTATGTGCAAATTAATATTAAATTTCTGAAATATGAACACAAGTCAACATTTTTCACAAATTAGAATTTCCTCCATTTCTGTAAAGATGTGACTTATATTAACAGATACTAATGACACTTTTTTAAGTGGACTGAGATGTGATTTTATAGGTAATTAAAATATTGTTTTTTTAAAAAAAAATTAAATCAGAAACAATGAACATTTTCACAATTCTTTGTGATTTTTTTTATTTTATTTTTTTTGTAATTTTGAAGTATACTGACCAAGAAAAGTCATCCCAAACCTCTTAACATTGACGTTAAACTAAAGTTATTTTTTTGTCTATTTGTTTATTTAACTTATTTAAAAAATATTACAAATAATTGGAGGATGCCCATTAAAAAGCTGCTGTGTGAAAATCAGCTACCAGTGATAAATGTCAGCTATAAATGACCTTTAAATGATAAATGACAGGGCTGTATCGATGCCTTGTGCTTGCTGCCCTTTTTTCAGTAGTCTGTATCCTCTTGCTAAAGAATTATGTGAGAACTGTACCAGGATCAGATAAAGATGAAAGAGTGTTTCAAATCTGAATAATACCGTAACACTGAGTGAGGTCAGGAGGCTGTAATATACAACACATTTCATAAATCACAAGCGTGACTTTTGTTTAGCACACAAACAGAAGTGAATACTCTTCTTTATTATATTTTAACAGCTGTGAAGGTATTCAAGAGGATTATCCTGCTGGTAGAAGAGGCAGATGGGTACATGCCCCCTCCCCCTCCCCCCCCAAGAGAGGTGATGTCCTGTCACCCGTCTGGACCAGGCCAATGGCAAACCATGAATAGCACAGCCCCGCCCCTCAGTTATTTTTGCTTAACCAATAAGATCTTACAAACCCCAGACTACATGCTCCTTCCCAAACCTCTCTAGTTTAAAATAATCCTGGGGAAAGCTGTGGTTGTGTCTTAATCCTGTCAGTGGGGTAGTATTGTCACCTGCTGCAGCTAGAACAATAACTCCATATTACGCAGTGCATAGTCAGGACTGTTAAGACTCATTTCTCATACAGCAGCATGTATTACACAGGCTACCCCACAGGTCACCGATTCATAATATTTTAGTTAATATTACATTTTAACATTAACTCTACAATAATAAGTATTTAATAAACTGTAAATGTTTACTGTCATGTATTTGGGGATTAGGGAAGGAGAAACATCACATGTGCACATGAGCTGTAAGCCAATAAAACAACTTTAAAACAATAAAAGGCTCAAAATACAGTACCAGTCATAAGGTTGGACACACCTCCTCATTCAGTGCTTTTATTTATTTGTTCCTACATTGTAAATTAATACTGAAGTCATCCAGACTCTGAGTGAACACATAAGCAGTCATGTAGTAAACTTAAAAGTGTTAAACACACCAAAACATGTTTTAGATTTTACTTCAAAGTAGACACACAACTGATGTCTCAAACACATTAAGAGGCAAGAAATGCAAGTCATGAGCTCCTGACAAGACACAGCTGTTAACTGAAAGCCATTCCAGGTGACTACCTCATAAAGCTGACTGAGAAAATGCCAAGAAAGCTGCATCTAAGCAAGAGGTGTCTACTGTGAAGAATGTAAAATATAAACATATTCTGGTTTGTTTACTTGTTTGTTTACTAAATAATTACATATGTATTTATTCATAGTTTTGATGAATGTAGTATTAATCCCCACTGCAGAACATTTTTAAATAATTAAAAAAAAAACACTGAATGTTCAGATGGTGTGTCCAAACTTTTGACTGGTAGTGTATGTCAAATCAAATCAAATTTATTTATAAAACGCTTTTTACAACTGATGTCACAAAGCAGCTTTACAGGGTTAGTAATAACAATCATTAATCCCTAATGATTAATCACTTTATGTGTAAAGAATATAGATATATTAACATTTTTGAATTAAATTTTGGACAACAATGAACTTTTTAAAATTATATTAACAATATAATGCTTAAAATGTGCTGACTATCAATAAATCGACTATTATGCATTACCCATGCATTATACATCTCTGAAAGTGCACAATCATTGACCAATGTACTTGTCCCATCCATACATGCAAACACGTGCCCGGAGTGGTAGGCAGTCCTAATAGTTTTTTCAAAAATATTGCAAAGAGTTTATTCCATGTACATTTGAAAATTTAATGGGATTTTGAATGAAATTCTTTTAGGACTGAAAAACAATTATAACACAATATCCAACAGATTTGATTGGCTATCCAATGGGAATCATATTACATTTATCATTTCATAATGATTTCTATAGAATTGGTTCCAACATATGATAGAAAAGACTTATATATACACATATATGAGAATGCTGGAATTTCCTAATTCTCTTAATTCCTGACTAATCTGGAAATGGCATCGCTGGTTTATACTATTACTATTATAATTATTATTATTAAGTGCTGTTGAGTCAATTACCACTTCATATGCATAGTATTTCTCTTGTCTTCTGTTTGACTTTTCAGTATGACTTGTGCATGATTTCCTCCGATTGTATCCATCCATCATGTCTTCTGATGAACTGATTTAAATGAACTGATTCTTCTCATAATATGTCCAGAATAAGAGATATTCAGTTTGGTCATCTGGTCTTATGTGGACTTATTTGTCTCTCAAAACACCAAAGTTCAAAGGCAAAGTTCATAAAGAACCAGTCATTTTGGTCTTTCTTTGAGGGGTTGAAGATCTCCAGTTCCTTCATCCTTCATGCCAGTGACTCCTGGATGTGTTTTTGATAAAGATTGATCCAAGCTGTCCATATTACAAGCTTAGATTGTGTGATAGCTGTAATGTAAACAAGCTTACAAAAATGGCTACAAATCCAATTTCACCATTCTGCTTCCACTTCCACACCCTCAATCCTAATCAGAGTGGCGTGTAAACATTTGAAGGCTAGCATGAACGAAAACAATGAGTCAAATGTGTTTCTGGACTCGTATTTTAGACCAAAACAAGAACCAATGCTAGTCATCCGCCTAGCCTAGCCACTTCTTAGTCAGGATTGACTAAGTGAATGAAATATCCTTCTAAATCTAAATATTACGCACTATTAACCTTGGCTAACCATCTCGACGTCCTTGTTAGCCACTTTAGTTCCTGTTTTAAGTGAAAAGGAGGAGTTAACCTGAGATTAAGAGCAAAAACTTCACTAAGGTTAGCTGCTACGCACTTCCAAAAGAGTCCAAATTAGCCCCCAGAGCTTCATCAACCCTACAGCTCCAACATTTTGGGCATTTTAGCTCCTCAATAGCCATCTTGTAGGCTAATACATGACCAAGTCAGACGGCCACCCTCGGAGCCACTTCCCACATCAACTACCAAACAAACCCAGCTTTTAAAAGCTTTATGAAATGAAACCAACACAGGCCATTTGTGTCCGCAGGACTCTTCACAACATGTACGAGGACGCTCTGTGAGGTGAGTTCAGCACTAGTTTGTTATAAAAACAGCAATTGAACTTGTCTTATTGCTTTGTGCTTTAGTAGCAAAATAGTTTAACTTGTGGACGTTTGGATATAAAAGGTCGACAGCTTCCTATTCGCTTGGCAAAGTTGTTGAGGCAGATGTTTGACTACAACCTCTCCATTCTTTCAAATTGCATCCTTGTGCAGTCTTACAGTAAAAACAATCCTGTGCCCTTGGTCTGAGTTAGCTTGCTAGCTAGCTAACTGGCTACTCTTTCTCCACAAATTTTAGTCCAAATATGATTTTTAACGTGTAAATCCTCATAATCTATGCTAACCTCTCTTAATGCAGCCATTTCTTCTATTATTTTGGCTCATTTTAGCATGTAAGCTAGCTAAGTTTTGTAAGCTAGACAGTTTAAACAAGTTAAATAAACTTAAGCTGTTTCAGGGCTGTCATTTTAATTCATGTTAAACTCTACAGACAATGCACAGTTGTGAAAAACACCTATTTCAGTCAGTTTGCTGCTTAGCACTGTAGTGACCCATATATCGGAATGAGCTAGCCATGCTAGCTATTTAGCTAGCCTAGTACTTTTTCAAATTGTCCAAACTGCACATTCTGTGTCTATCACGACGCCCACAAACTCATGTTAGTGTCGTTTGCGTTTCATAAAAGTTAAATTAACTATGATTTTCGAAAAGAAAGCATCAGAATCTTTGCTCTGGTAAATGAAGCTAGCACTGACAGCTAGCATTAGCGCACTAGCCCCCTGTGTTGACTGCATGCTCAGACAGAATAAGGTTTCTTTATTTCCAGATCACAAATATCAGCTCAGAACTGCAAGGGAATGATCATTTTTAAAGTTCACAATGCTTGTAGTCACTACTGGTCGTGAATAGGAGTGTTATACAGTCATATCAGATTATTATGACCTTGTGTTTACACTCCATTTTAGCTCCACGACTATATAAGTGCATTTTACAGACTAGTCCACCCTGTTCCTCAATGGTCAAGACCACCACAGAGCAGGTGTTATATGGGTGGTGGATCACTGATGTGGTGGTGTGTTAGTATGTGTATGAGTGGATCAGAGACAGCAGAGCTGCAGGAGATTGTAAACACTGTGTCCACACAAACTTGTTGGTAGATGTAAAGTCAGAGACGGTAGTTCAGCAGTTTATGTTGGTCCTCTAGTACTTGGCTGGTTTGTGCACTATTTTTACTCATACCAGTGCCACATACCGCCGCCGCCACCAAGTCAGTGTCTCTGTAGTCCAAACCCAAATAACACCTGCTCTGTGGTGGTCTTGACTACTGAAAAACATGGTGAAAGTATACAGAGAAACAGATAGACTACAGTCTGCATTTATATGGTTAGTGGAGCTAAAATGAACAATGAGTGTAGATACAAGAAGGTTGTCTTAATATACTGATATGATTGTATATTTTTTATGCTAATGAGTGACTAATATTTTTGCAGCGACTGCCTTGTTTACATGCTTGTGCTGCAGACTTTACTGCACATTTACATTTTGATTTTTTTGGTCAAAATCTTAACACTTAATGAAATAATCTGAATGCACACTTTAGCTTTTAAATCAAAATCAAATTTATTGGCCAAGTATGTTGATGCACACAAGGTCAAAGTGTCGCTGTAGAGTTATATTCAATATACATATAATTTACAGACAATATGCAATATACATACCTATTCACAGACTGTACAAGGACAAGAATGTGCAATATCTAAAAGCTTTGATTTCAAGATTATTGATTTGGTTCACTCTAAGCTCTCCTGCATTTTTCAAACACGGATGAAATTCCGAGATGCATATATGACTGAATTAAATATAGTTTGAAATTCATAGACCTCCAATACTAATAGCATGATCTCTTTTTAACGACTAGACAGTGCAGTTTCCCTCACACCAACGGTTTCTTGTCATCAGAGGAAACAGACATTTAAATCAAGGGATGTGGAAGCGAAGTTGCAGGCAGTAAGGGACCAGGTCTTCAAACTCCAGTGTGTTTCCTATGTGGTTTTTCTAACCTAAATGACTTTCTAAAGCATGTGGCATAACGACGTATAACTGTAACTGTAATTTAAGAAACCGTTTTGAGGTTAGCCAGTGTAGATTAATGGCATAATAGGATTGCAAAGACAATGCACAATCATGAATTCTAAATAATATACTCAAACAAACACCATCTTAACTTTCAGACACCACAGAACACAATATCCAAAATGTCATACACACAGAATTCACATACACAAAAGTGCCCACAGTGCCAAAGCTACTACCAAATGGTTTCTAGTTTTTAAAACAAACTCGATTGATAATTCCATTAACAATGACATTTACAAAACAATAATTTAATTATTTTCAAAGAGGGAAATTTTTAAATCAGTTTGACTACAGATCAACACACACAATTTTTATTATAAGTATAAATAAACAGGATTTACGTAATGTTAATAAATTCAATTTTATTTTTTTCTGTTTTAAGTTAACTCTGCATCCCTCCACAACAATTTCACTGTTTAAGAAAATGTTATTTATTGTCAATTTCTGTTCTGGTTAGCCAGATTTGATTAACTATTGTATTAATAACAATCTAATATAAATCTGTGGCTTGATTAGCCAGGTATACTGGTAATTTTTATTTAAGTTTTTTTTAAAGAAAAGAAATATGCAATGAATATTAAATGACTCTACATTCTTTAATTAAATTATGAACAAAAAATTTAAAAGACATGCAATGTTTTTTTTTTTTATTCTTCAGTTTCATGTTACACAGTATACAAACAGAAAAGGACAGACAACAGTATGGGGGCACCAAAAACAAACATTATATTAATCAATAGTATTCACAAATCTTTCAAGAAGAAGCAAAGTATTGGCAGCTGAGTCATAAAACAATTTAAAATAATTGACGGTGCCTTTAAAGATCAATAATGACACCTCATTCCAAAACTTAAAACAAATAAAAATAAACACAAGATTATTAGACAAATAAATTTACTTTTTTTTTAATTTTTATAGTCATTGGCCTGTACACACTTTTTATTAATTTATTTTTCCAGATTTTCAATTTACATAATACAGAAATTTGTCAAGGAAGAGAGAGATAAAAAGGAAGAAGTATCAAAATAAACATTAATCTATAGCATTCACAAACTTTTCAAGAATATTCAATGTATTTGCAGCTCTTTTTGTTGTAACTGACATTAAGCAGGGAGTCATAAATCAATTTTAAATCAATGATAAACAATCTAAAGTTTTATTACACGCTATAAGCTTTATTACATCTATAGACGAAAACCCTGTATTGACCAAAAGATTTAACACTATTGCCTCATTAATAGATTTTGCAGAGTTAAAAATCAGCAAGGCCACCTCGTTCCAGAAGCTTGTGGAATAATAGCAAGAAAAAAACAAATGTACAATTGTTTTTAGATCAGAGTTACAGAAGATACACTGTGTATTTGCATTAATATTACATTTCTGAAGATATACATTGCAAAAGTAAATTCTATGAAGTATCAAGATTATATACAAACTCTGTTAACAGCTTGTCAGATGTTGTCTACTGGAATCCAAGGAAAATCCCATTTCCATTTAAAAATAGCATTAGAAGACACACTTGTAGACAAAACGGAGGCGGAACTGCTGAGCGCTCTCCTTGTTTCTACCCGAAGCCGTTATGAATGTGACAGGAAGCGGGCCGCTCGGAAGTTGTGTTTTCTTTGTGTATCTCCGTTTACGGCTATTTTATATGAAGACAGCGGCGTTGTTTGCTGAATATGTCCGCGGTAAACGGCTCTCGATGATGTGGTGTAAGCGGTAAGCAGCGTATCTGGCTGTGCTCGGCGGCTGGAGCTGCTGTTTGCTGCTCTTTTGTGTGCGGAGAGTTTAGTGAGGCCGGTCAGGCAGCAGCGCGCTAACGTTAGCTGCAGTAATCTCACCAGTCTGGAGCAAACACACACAGTAAGCCTTTGTTTACCGTGTTTACCGGGAATGAGCGGACCTCCTGCTATACACACGATGAGCTGAGTATGTGAATATATTTTCAATGTTTTTTATGAGCACTCCTTTGCCTTTAAACTCAGTTTAATTCTTTGTATAATTCTGCTGGCGTAGTTCAGGACACAGCGACCTGAACTGCCAGCAGCTGCTGTTTTCCCTTATAGTTGCTGGATATTAATCTATACGTTGTAATAAGTCAAAACAGTCAGCTTATTTTGTAAATCAAGTTTTGGTTGTACAGTCATACATAAAAAAATAGAATATTCATGAAAAAGTTAGTTTTTAGTAATGGTTTACCTTTTTATTTAATTAAAATGTCATTTTTTTCTTCAGCACGTGCCATATTTCAGGTATTTTTTGTTTTAATGTTTGCGTTATAGCTCATGAAAATCAGAAATACTGAGCATTTCGTTTGAAGTTTGAGAAAATGACTTTTCAAACAGTGTAAATACTTTTATCTGTGGGGCTACAACTGCCACATTGCTAATGTTAAGCCACTCATGAACCAGAGACCATGTCATAGGTGTCTTAACTGGACTAAGGAGAACAAGAACTGCAGCCAGTTGAACTAGCTGAACATGAATGTGATGGTAACCTAGTTTAAATATAATGTTCAAGTTTACAAGCTGCTAAAATTAAACTGCTTGCACCGTTGCACAGTTTCAATGTAGCGTTAAGTTGTAACTTAAAATGTGTGTATACCCTAAAGTACATTCTGCAGTACAAGGTGTAAAAATTGCAATTGCACTCTTAATTCAGTACAGATATATTTACATAAAACTATCTACCTCAAGCGTTGTAAACCGTCACTTCTGCTGTTCACGTGTAAGAATTGCACTGTCACTTTATTATATTTTTATATAAAACAAGCAAACGTAAACATTTACTTCTGCTGATTTTGTAAATTTTTAGATTGTAATGTTTTGCTGCTTGTCCACAAAATGTTATTATATTCACATTATAATTACAATAAAGATTCTCTTATCTCGTAAAAAAAGGAAAACATGCGAGATTATGAAATACATCCTGGTTTGTGTTGGCAACATTATTACATTAGCTGCAGCTTTGCTGTTGGCCGTTCACTGATGAGAATCAAGCCAAGCAGTAGCTGAACATTTACAAAATGTAGCACAAAGAGAGAAACACATTCAAGGATGCCATTTGCTGAGAAATATACCTGCATATTAGCTGCACAAGGAGGTCATGTCATATTTTCTGTTAATGTCAGGTAGGGTTATTGGTTGCAGAGAGTGGGAAAACCAAACTCTGTAGAACAAAACATTGTTGCACAATCACTTTACACACTACTAGTTAAAATGTACCATGAGTGTTTGTGGTGCAAGCAAAATTATCACTAGTTTTACCTACTCTTGATGTAAGGTTTAGGAAGGACTTTACACCCCAACTTATGATCCAACTTGCATTTATTTGGTGCTGCTGACTCCAGGACAGTAAGACGTTGTGTACTTATTTTCATCTCACTGTGCCGATATTGAGCTTCTGTTGGGTGTTAAGTAGAAAAGCTCGACTTTTCTCATGAGTTTACGTCCGAGCGTCTGTAGGTTGTAAGTAGCTTGGATGGCTAGCTGTGTGGAGTTTTCATGCAGATCTTTTTTTTCTGATGTCTGTGTTTTCAGATCTCTTAGAGAGATCGTCTTCAGGAGAAGGAATGGACGAGCAGAAGTCAAACTGCGAAGAAAATGATTCAGAAACGGCAGGTAAGTGAGCACGTTTAAACACGGTCTTCCTGTTGTTTCTGCTTTTTTTTGCCTTTTGTAAATGATTAATCAGTGTATGTTCAGATATATTAAAACCACCCCTTCTATTAAATGAATTCAGCCAGGCGTACACTGTGATTTTAGCCTGATTTGGTCATAGCTGAGTGAATTTCAGGATTTGTCCGATTTTTAGCTTGACTGGCTCACGTTTGACATGCAGTATGAGAGGCGAAGCGATCCCTGATTAACTGCCAAACAAGCTCTGAGTGGGCAGTCTGAGGACCAGATGGATTCTGACATGTCAGAATTTGTTGCTTCTCTTGCAGTGTGAGCGCTCTCGCTCATAAAAAATGTAGATGACATGCAGTGTGATTGTTCAGCCATTCAATTCAATATACTGTTGCTGATTAGGAAGCTGTATGTTGCAGATTCTATTGGTTATAGACAGCTCAGTGCTCATCTTAAAAATTTCATTTGCCAGCTGACAAAATCTGAGCTAGAGTAGAAAATGTTTTAGACCCCCTACACACGTTTGTGGTCCTCCAGGTCTGTCTGCAAAGTGGACAAAACCATATTGCCCACACCAGCCTCCTGTTGGTCTATGAATTTTTTGTTGAGTTTCAGCACACAGCATGACCCCAAGTTAGCAAACCTGTATGCTTTCTCGACCTGTTTGATATACAAAATGTCGTATGGTACTGAATTTAGTGCTTGTATGTGTAGACAGAGTTCTTTTTAGGGTCTGAGTACCCACATTACAGCAGGTCAGTCAGACTGACTACTTTCATACAGTGTTATCACCAAAGAGCACAGTTTCAAAAGTGGCACAGTTTACACCTGACTTAAGGTTTAAACACAGTTGACGCACCATATAATATCTTCAACAGATAACAGTTGCATGTACTTATGGTCACATCCAATGCCATGTTGCCTAGAGAGATATAAAGGCATTGGGTGTCAGTCATTGTACCTCTGTAACTTTGGGATGCAGTTTATGATCCTGAACCAACCACTGAACATCGGCACCCAACCTTTCTAAGGTTCTTTGTGTCTGAATGCAGTAAAAACATTTAAAAATCAATACTTTTAGTCCTCTAGTGTAAAACTCGTCATGCAAAATGAGCCTGTGCATGAAATTGTACCAACCTGCTTAAATAGACGATCTTTTACTTTTTAAAAGTTTTAATTGCAGCGTTAGTAACTTATAAACTGGTCATGTTTTACACATGTTTATTAACCAGTGTCTGCCATGTGCTCCATAGCTGATGACGGTGCCTCTTCACAGCAGACTGTTCCATCTCCGGGGGAATCTAAATCCCCTCATGCTGCAGAGGACATCTCAGGCACTACTGCGGACACTTCCAGTGCACCAGCGTAAAGCCTTTTATTAATACTGAAAACTACATCCTGTTTCATGTTTGTTTCTTGTATTTTATGGACTGGCTTTGTTTGTGGATGAATGTATAGGGAGATTGTCAGGGCCTGTGCGCTCTGTAACTGTGTGGAGAGAAGTCTTCATGGACAACGGGAGCTCCGATGTTTCGGGCCCTTTTCCCACTGGCCGCATCCAGAGGCCTCTACCTCCTCACTGCCATTGCCTGGAAATGATGACCTGTCTTCCATTGGCTTCTCTGAATCCACAAGTCTTGCGTTTCTCTTCGATGAGACAGGTGTGTTTAAAAGCAGTGTCAAAGGAGAGTAAAGTTATGATTGCGGTGTTTTGTCATGCTGTAGTTTTAAGACCTTTCCTGCCATTTGTTACAGGGAGGTGCTGGGTTCATCACTGGTGTGCAGTATGGTCAGAAGGTGTGCAACAAGGCGAGGAGTTGATAAATGTGGACAAGGCAGTCATCTCAGGGATACAGCAGGTATGTTAATTTGTCAGCTGTATGCAGAGATCCCAAAACGTAAAAATGAGATGTCTTCCAAAAGTGTACATTTTCTTTGTGTTCCAGCCGTGTGATTATTGTAAAAGGATGGGTGCAACCATCAAGTGCCGTGCTGAGGGCTGCTCACGATTCTACCACTTCCCTTGCTCGGCTGCAAGTGGATCGTTTCAGTCCATGAAGCATCTGGCTCTCCTCTGTCCGGAGCACATAGACAAGGCAGAGGAGATCGGTAAGGAACAAAAAAAACATGCCAGACATTAGAGCTTAGTATGAGTTCTGTGAAATAACTGTGCGCTTGTCTTGTGTCTTAGCTGGAGAAGAGGCACGATGTGCAGTGTGTGACTCTGCAGGGGAGCTCTTGGGATTGTTGTACTGTACAGGTTGTGGGCAACATTACCACGATGCCTGCCTGGAGATCAGCGCCACACCCCTCCAGCGCTCTGGCTGGCAATGTCCAGAGTGCAAGGTGTGCCAAACCTGCAGGTAGGATGGGGAGAGCCCTGCTTTTTTTAATTGCTCAGATTATGTGGTGGTTTTACATTTGGGAGATCTTTTTGGATCGCTTTATCTGTTCTCATGAGTGAAAATGTGTTTTTGATTTGTAGGCAACCAGGGGAAGACTCCAAGATGCTGGTATGCGACGCATGTGACAAGGGCTATCACACCTTTTGTCTGCAGCCAGCTATGGACTCTGTGCCCCCTGATTCTTGGAAGTGCAGAGTAAGATTCAGAGAGTTACAAAAAGGGAAAATTGCTATCTAGTTTGATGATTATTTTTATAAAAACTTTGAGATAAATGACTTTCTTGTTTTGTATTTTGCCGTCTTCACTGCAGACATTTTTAACAAGCTATGTCCAGTTCCTAAGTCCAGAAGCAAACCAAATGGTCCCATGAACCATTTAATGATCATGTAAACTAGGGCTGCAGCTAACGATTATTTTAGTAATCGATTATTCTATCGATTATTCTTGCGATTAATCGAGTAATCGGGGGGGAAATAAATGAAAAATCAGGTTCTACAATAACTACTTAAGCTTATTTTTAAAAGTAATAGAAATACACAAAAAATAACGTTAAAGCTTTTTAATTAAACATTTTATTGCTTAAAATACAATAACAGCCTCCATTTCAAGTTTAAAACTGCTTTTTTCAAAAATTCAAAAACAAGAGAAAAAATTTTAGAAATCACATTAAAGGTAAAAAGCAAACATAAATTAAGGCACAATACAGTAAACATTGCCTTTTTATATATTCTACTTTGAATTTCAAGTCTGTGTGTTACAACTCTTGCTTTTTTAAAGTGCAAAAACAGAAATAAAATAAAATCACATTGATTTAAAGGTAAAAAGCAAACATTAATGAAGAATAATAAACAATTTCAAGTCTGAGATATAACAACATCCACTTCTAGGTTTTCTACATGTTGAATGAAATGTGTTCTTTTTTACAAAGCAAACATGTACTGAACATTATTCTTATAAACAATATCAATACAACATATAACAATGGAGGAAAGTGAGCATGTCAACATGCTCAGAACTGAGGCTTGCCCTGCACTTTGATGCAATGTTTCCTGCAGCTGAAAACAGGCGCTCTGATGGCATTGATGTAGCTGAAATACACAGCAGAGACTTTGCCAGTTCTGCCAGTGTTGGATAGCGCGCTGCGTTATTTTCCTATTGTCGTTTTCTTCTCGCACGTTGTCGCTCTTTTCCCTCGTCGCTTCCATATTCCTGCTTCTCAACTAAAAATCTCAGCGCCTCCTCCTTCCTGTGCGTGGGTGACGTAAGCGTGGTGTGCCACATTAAAAGTCGTCCGTGCGAAATACCGTGCACGGAGTTTTAAAAGTAAATAAACAATTACTCGAGTAATCGTTTCACCCCTACTGTAAACATTAAAGTTTTTAAGAGAAGGGTATAAATTACACTTAAAATAGTACCAGTATAAAGAAATGTAGAGCATGACTTGTCCGATTGCGGAGTGAACAGAAAATTGCATTAAAATGTAGCTTTGTAAATTGTGTGACTTGATATTGATCTTTCTTTCTCTGTTTTAAGCGGTGTCGTGTCTGTATTGACTGCGGGGCTCGAGGACTTACCCTTCCTGGCTCTGAGCAGTGGTTTGAGAGCTATTCAGTGTGTGAGAGCTGTCAGCGACAGCGCACATCAATCTGTGCGGTTTGCAATAAAGTCACAGAGTCCTTGGTTCCTTTACAACACCGCTGCACCATCTGCCACAGGTGAGTCTGCGCCTAGAAAAAGATGTTTTCAGGGAAATGCCATTAAATGGTATGACTGGTCCTGGTTCTACAGACTGTTTAGCCAATTTTTCTGTTCTGTTCTGCTTCCCAACACTACAGACACTTATTAACTATTTTTTTAACTGTTCTCTTTTAGTCCAAAGCTTTCTGTAGAACACACACACCATAAAAACAAAACCGATTAAGTCAGTAAAACTTACCATTTCAGTGAATATTGTGGAATAGGGTTGTCGCAGTATTGATACTAAGGGCTGTATCACGATACTCGATTCCAAATTGGTTTGGCTATAAACTACAACAATACAATAACATCAAATGTTTATTTCAAAGTTAGAATATAGTACAGTTTTAAGCATTGAAAAGTTTTGATACTATTGCAGCCGTCGTACTGAATATCTCTTGGTGGTAGGCAGTGAGAGCACAGACTAGTCAGAAGTCTGGTATCTTTACTTTTTTTGTATTCTGCATTGTTCGCTCAAGTTGAAGGTAATATCCTGTTTCCTTTGCATGACTGGCCAAGTAAGCAGCACTGACTGTGTTTATAATAATTTAGCAAAATACAAAACAGGAAAAACATGAAACTCTTTGCGTTGGCCACATAACTATCATATGCATATCATTCTGTATAATTCAGTTAATGGATAGAGCTGAATCTGAGCAGGCTGCTGCAAATCATCTTCAGTATATAAATATCTTATTTGTCCTCCTCCATAGATGGGTGCACGGTGAGTGTGCCTCGCTCTCCGAGTCCCCAGAAGAGAAATGCATCTGCTTGATCTGCAGAGAAACGCCGGCAGATGTCACAGAGGCCGAAATATCATCTATACAAGCGGATGAGAAAGCGGATACAGAGGAGCCTATGGACTTGGGTATATCATATGTTCTGTTTGCCATTTTAAACATTTATACTTGACGGTAATGCAGCAGCGAGATTTATGGAAAGCTTGTCTGTTTTAGCTTGTGATCGACTGTCCAGGTATAAATCTGGTGTGTTTGGTCTGATGTAGGAATAGAAACTGAAGTAGAGAGTGCAGAAGTGGATGAAAGCATTATGGAAGAGGAGCAGCAGCAAGGGATGAATGTGGACCCTAGTGTTTCGCATCTGGAGAGTCAGGTTTCCACAGAGCAGCAGACTCCTGTAACTGTTGCAGGTAAAAAGGCCACAATCTCAAATTTTCCCTTATTCTGGGGCCCCGAGTGGCTCAGAATAACACTATGACCAGAGGATTGCTGTGCTGTTTGCCATCGACAGCCAGAGCCTGAGAGAGCAAAAATTGGCTGTGCTCTCTCTGTGCGGGTAGATGGCGCTGTCTCCCCATCATTTTCACACAACGATGTCCGCTGGCTCAGGCGTCTACTGATTGGTCCATTCAGAGCTGGGAATCCTGCGCTTTCCTCCGAGTGCGTTGGCTCCCCAGTGACGGTGCATCAGCGGTAGTTAGAAAAGAGGCGGTGCCCACGCAACGGAGGAGGCTTGTGCTTGTCTTCACCCTCCTACAGTCAGACACATTGCAAAGTGATGGGGAGAGCTCTTAGTAGATTGGATGAGTTTAGGCTGCTACTACATTGGGAGGGAACAATTGGCGAAATATTAGAAATAAAAAATTAAATGATTATCCAAGATTATCCAAGTTTTTGTTATATACACTTAAAAAACATTTTCAGTTAATGAAATGGTTCTAGACACAGACAGCGCAGAACCATTTGCATGCTTACGTGATTCTTTGCATGGTAAAATGGTTTTCCAGATGGGTAAAGGATAGTTTTACTGATGAACGTTGGAAAAACAGTGAACACCAAACACCATCTTGGCTACATTCAGCATTAGGGAGAAATCTGATGTCATTTGATTGGTCTGAACTTAAATGCATGTTTGAGTGATGATTCTCGTTTTTTAGGTGATGAAAATGCAGTCCAGGAGCTCTGTGATGACTCTGTTGAAGATGGAGCTGCTGTTGCTGAGGAAAAAGCTGAGAACGCTCAGGACAACCTTGAAAGCCCCGTCGCCGACACTACGTTGGAAGCCCAACCTAATGTAGCTGAGACCCAAGCAGAAGTTCATGTTAATTTGCAAGAGGACAGTCAGGAGGCAAAAGAACTGAACGATAGTGTGGATGGTACTGCAATAGATCCCCCTCCAGTCTCCTCTTACCCGTCTCGTATCCTTCCCCTGACTTCCGAAGTGATCGACACTGTTACAATGGACACAGAAGAGCCAGAGGTGCAGAATGAGGAGGCATCGGAAAGGACTCCCCCTGCTCCTCACGTTGAACCACCCTCTGCTTCAGACACGGATGAAAGAATAGGTCAATCTGACGATGAGGATGAGGATGAGGATCAGCACGGTGTGGATGAGCTCTTGGAGGAGACCCTAAGTAAGGACGACAGTGATCAGAAGCAGGAAGCTGAGGCTCAGGAAGCAGGTGACAAATCAGAACTGCTCCTTGACGAGACGTCCAACTTAAGCCATGGCGACGAGAGCAGCAGCGGCTTTCTAGGCTCACCAGCAGAGGCTGATTCCCAGTTGCTGTCCACGGATCTCAGTGTTGTGCCCACATGCAGGCCACGCTCTGATTCCTTGCTCACTGAGACCGATGACTCTCTGCCCTTTGATTCCCTCAAGTGTGATGGAGAGAAGCTAAAGAGGAGGGGATCTCCTGGTCGCTCCAGAGTCAAACACGTAGGTGTAGAAAATTTAAAATTCAAAGTAATTCAGATTTGTAAGACAAGTGGATACGAGTGAATTAATGCTTGGCTTTGATTTGTCATGTGTTAGGGAAGGGGTGGTGGTTTCCCAGGAAGGCGACGGCCACGGGGTGGGGGAGGTGGAAGAGGACGAGGGCGATCACGTCTTAAAGCCATGGCTTCATGCATTGATGCCTTTTTGGTGAGTTGCACTGATTTTATTTTATATGTAGGATTAAAAACTTCTAAAAATAACTAAATCTATAGTCATGTATAGTCATTCTGTAGTAACTCCAGGTCTCCAGATCCTCTGAAATGTGAGCATGTTTAACAGTCAAAATAGGACGTATGATCAATCTGCTGCTATTACACTGTGCTACTACTAAACTACTCAAATTATATGCTGCAGAATCTGCCACCACATTTGGCAAAAGCTTCCTGGCTCGTGTGAGGTGTTTGGTGAGGCCTTCAGCCTTATGAAGTTAATTAAATGCACTGCAATTTTAGCTTACTTTTAGCAGTGTTGGTATTTTAGAAAGCTTTGCAATATTTGTATTTCAGATCAAAACATATGTGATTTGGATCATTTATGGTTCCTGCAGGGTGTGGCATAGAGGCGGTTTACTAAAATCTTTATTTTTGCCATGGAGGAAAACCTCTTAGTGTCCCTAACATGGGCATGACATGACTACAGGGTGGCAGCAACTTCAGTGCTCTTTTAACTTGTAACTCTTGTAACTTGCTTTCTAATTTAAAAGTAAATTAATTGTGAATCTGCTCAGGAGTTTAGTATACATTGATTTTCTACAATGTTCCTAATTGGTGTTATGTTTTTGAAGATTAAAAATGGTTAATTTTGGGGTTAGACATTTTTAAACTCTTCATGCGGTGTGGCTTTTGAGCCTTTTTGAAAATCTAGACATGTGAATTACATGTGTAAGTCATTTCTGTATATTAATAAAGTAATTTTAAATACCAGACAATAAAAAAAAAAAAGTCGCATAATTATTATTTTTTATTTATTTATTTATTTATTTTTTTTTTTAGAAAAAACTATTTTTTAAAATATAGCAATTATTGTTCAGAAAGTTACATTTATAAATGATTTTTATAATTAAATGAAAGAAAATGGCTTTATTAATTAGTGACATTCACGCCTAGATGTTTTACTGTTGAAGGGTATAGCTTATCTCATGAAAAACATTAAATTAGTCTCATTATTAGCATATTACATTACTAGTGTCAATAAATTATTAAAACAATATCAAAATAAAAACCAAAGGCTGCAAATTGGTCACTTTATGTTTATTGATATATATAGAGCTGGGCGATAAAACGATATCGCTAATTGATAAATTTTCCCTCTATTACAATAAGCCGGGACAAGAGAATTTGATAAGCATTAACGTTCGTTTCCATTTTACGTCTAAGCAGCTTGACAGTGAGTTCAGAAGTCTAATACTGCTGCATGTTAGCTCCTCCTCACCAGCGCCGCCAAAACGCACTGTTGTGTTTAAGACAAGCTGTGATTGGCTGAGAGCATAGTGGGCCGGACGATAGAGCGTGAGGTTGCTGTGTGCTCATCTGTTTGTGTGAGAAGTAGGAGAAGGAGGGGGGGGGCTTGCTGTGTGTGTGTGTGTGTGTGTGTGTGTGTGTGTGTGTGTGTGTGTGTGTGTGTGTGTGTGTGTGTGTGTGTGTGTGTGTGTGTGTGTGTGCTCGCTAAAAGTCTATAACTAATGCTATACAAACTGTAGTCCATCTGTTTCTCTCTCTACTTTGTTCATGGGCCACCCCAGAGCAGGTAATTTTGGGTGATAGCTCATTCTCAGCACCACAGTGACTCTGACGTGGTGGTGGTGTGTTAGTGTGTGTCGATCAGACACATCAGAGCTGCTGGAGATGTTAAACACTGTCACTCACTGTCCACTTTATTAGACACACCTGCTTTGTTGGTCTCAGCCCGAGTGCTAGCATTAGCCTGTTAGCTTGGCTCTCTAGCCTGTTGTTATTTTGGAGTGGCTGCGGCCGACAGCAATCATTAAGTTTCAACAATAAAGTGACGACTGTAAACGTCTTTCTCGTCCATCCTTTCAACGCGTCCAGCCGGACGCTACAATATTATGTTCTGACAATAAGCATTTAAATATTTTAAACAGTAACATTTCATGTATTTAGTCTGTTTTTAGAAAGATGTTGTTTAAAACTGACAGTGTTAGAAAATGTAATATTGTGATAATTATCGAGATTGATAAATATAGAAAAATTTATCGTGATGAAACGATTTTGGCCATATCGCCCAGCTCTGCATATGCATTAGTATGAAGATGCAAATGTCTGCACAAAGAAATCATGTTAAGCCATTGTGAAGTTTTACAGGTGTAATTTAAATCAATGGCTATCGTTATAGCAAACCATGACTGCAGACACTGGACTGAGCAAAGAGGAAGATGAGGAGGAAGATGACACGATGCAGAATACAGTGGTGCTCTTTTCCAACACTGATAAATTTGTTTTGCTGCAGGTAAAAAAAATAACTTTTTAATTTTTTGGCTTTGATTTCTGTTCAGAATTTAGCTGATCTGAACACCCTCTCTCTGCTAGGACATGTGTGTAGTGTGTGGCAGCTTTGGACGAGGTGTGGAGGGCCAGCTGTTAGCCTGTGCTCAGTGTTCTCAGTGTTATCATCCATACTGCGTAAACAGCAAGGTAAGCACCAACCAGTGGTTGGTAGTGTAAACAGTAAAGTCGATCTTTCTCGTGATGCTAAATTTTGTTGCGTCTCTGTGTAGATCACCAAGATGATGTTGAGAAAAGGCTGGCGTTGTCTAGAGTGTATTGTGTGCGAGGTATGTGGGAAGGCATCGGATCCTTCCAGACTGCTGCTGTGTGACGACTGTGATGTCAGCTATCACACCTATTGCTTGGATCCACCCTTACACACTGTGCCCAAGGGAGGCTGGAAGTGCAAATGGTATCTCATCTCTTCACTGTCCTCTTATACACAACCTGTGATGTCTCTTATAATTGCTTGAGTCACTGCTGTGAACTGGTCATTTTGTAAAAAGATCCATCTGTCTGCTCTAGGTGTGTTTGCTGCATGCACTGTGGTGCCAGCTCGCCAGGGTTTCACTGCGAATGGCAGAATAACTACAATCACTGCGGGCCCTGTGCCAGTCTAGTCACTTGCCCTGTGTGCCGTGAAAACTTCATGGAAGAAGAGCTGCTTTTGCAGTGCCAGCACTGTGACAGGTGAGTTCCAGTGCATGCTGGTCAGACTCGGCCATGTTTGGGTCGTGTCGAAGGCTGGCAGTCGGACCATGGATCTTGCGTACAATGATTTAGCCGTTTTGTTGTTCTGTAGATGGGTCCATGCTGTATGTGAAAGTCTCTATACAGAGGATGAGGTTGAACAAGCGTCTGATGAAGGCTTCGCCTGTACGGCTTGCACACCATATGTTCCAAGGCCTGTTGGTAAGAGTGTTTAATTAACGTAGTGTGCATGTGTCATTTGATTCTACTGTTAACCTACCCATCTTGCTGAGTCTTATCATTCATTTTGTTTATTTTCTACAGTGGAGTCTCCAATGATGTCGGCATTTAAAATAAAAGAGCCTGGTATGTCTTATTTCATGCCTAACCTTTACAAAAATGTACCCCCTAATGTAAATATTAACACAATTGTGTGTTTTAACCTGTTTTTTGATTACTTTTCCAGAGCCGCAGTTCTATCGTCTAGAAGGTGTCTGGCTGACTGAGACTGGCATGTCTTTACTTCGAAGCATGTCCATGTCTCCACTTCATAAGCGCAGACAACGTCGCTCCAGATTGGGAATGCTTTGTCTTGAAGGAGCGCCTGATGGCCTGGAGCTCAAAGAAGGCGAGGGTGAAGGAGAGGAGGGGAAAGGTCAGAAATAGTTTTATCAATATAATTAATGGTAATATTACTAATACTTCTGTCTGCTGTGTATATGTGTGTGTTTCTGTTGATTATGTAGTTCTAGCAACTAGCTTGTTTTGATTTCTAGATCATTTATTTGAATAAAAATAGACATCTTTTCGCTTAGTATGAGAGAGTTTTTTGAGAAATAGACTGATTAATCACTTGGCTGGCTGGTTTTTGATTATTACAACCAGTAATCAACAGATGGCACATTTATAGGCACATCTGTAGGCAACCTGATCAGTGCAGCTGCTGTAGAGCAATGTTAGAGCTCCCCATAGTGTCAGTTTCTCCATTTTACAGGCATAAAAAAGCTGCCCTCAGCTGCCCTGTAATCTGCATTAAAATACACATACATCACTACTTTGTATGTATAGTTTGGTATCTTCTAAAGTGTGCTTAGAATGATAAGTTTTAAAATGGTATAAAAAGCAGTGAAATTGTTCAACATTAATAAATAGATAACTTTTTCTTTACTAGATTGTTTATTTATTTGTATAAGTTTTCTGAGGGCTGTGAGTTTGACGTGCATGCTGTGCAGAAACTTAATTTAGCATTGGAAAAGGTAAACATGGAATGCAGGTATGTGATATCTGAATAGTTTTTGTTTTTAAAGTAAATATCAGCATTGGATGTACGTCATATTACATTACAGCACTGGACATACATAAATATTAAAATTAAACACCTCAGAAACCTTAAAGGGTCTACTTTTCAAATATATGTAGCTTGAATCTAAATATATTTTTAGTGTCTCGTGAGAGAAGCATAATTAAACAGTGAACCATTATTCAGCTTGAGTCAGAGTGTGGTGCATTTTTCTTCCCGCCAAATGACGCAATCTGCCATTTATATAATGATGATGTGGTAATTCTGGACATTTCATTGGTGGATTAGTGGCTGTGGAATGTGCAAAGACCCCCCCCCAAAAAAAAATAACTCACCTTGAGTGTCCACACCTACTGTATCTCATTCAGTGTAGGGTTAGTGGCTGAGGAAAACAGTGTCACCTTCTCATTAGTTTTAGAAATAAAACCACATAAAATGTCTAAAAACTGTAACGAGCAGTGTGTAGCCAACACCTGTTTATTCCGTTCTGAGCTCAAAAGTCTTAGAAATGTTTAGAGTGTTTTTTCACAATATATCAGCACATCTAAAAACATGTTTTTGTAAAGTCTAAGTTTAGAGCAGATTTAATCAGAATATAGATTTATGACACACTTACTGTTTTGATGCTGTTGTTGCTGAGTTTGTGCTGAACTAAAGCCTGTCTACCACTTTGGGGGCGGGTGTAGTTTTATAGGGGTGTAATTGGGAAAAAAATATTACATGCATGTCGGACTACGTCAGAGTGTCTGAAATACCCTCAGACAGGGTTAAACCTCTCTAAGCTTACTCATAGTTTAAGCCGAAGCTGATATTTTCCCAGTGTTCTCCATCTTGGTAACAACTCCATACACATGTTTTCTCAGGCTCTGCTGAATCCATGGAGTGTGAATCTAAACTGGAAGCTCCTGGAAGCCCAGACCGAGAAGGATGTGTGGACAAAGAGCCTGGGCCAGATGGAGGTGTTGAAGGCATGGCTGATGGCGAGATATTTAAAGGAGGAGCAGAGGAGATGGATGAAGGAAAGAAGAGGAAGCGCAAACCATACAGGCCAGGTGATTGATTGGCATGTGGTTTTAATGTTTTATTTTTGATTTCAACAAAAAGACGCACGTAACACTCTGTTACTCTACCATGTTTTTTTGTAGGCATTGGAGGGTTCATGGTCCGACAGAGAAAATGTCACACACGGATGCGAAAGAGTCTCAATCTGCCTTGTTCTGGTGAAGGTGTGTCTGAAGGACCGACAACAGATACAAAACTGGAGGAAGGCAAGTGAAACAGTTTGTAACTGCAGAGAGTGTAAATTTGGTATACGGTCTCACATCACAAAATTAGAATATTGCAGAAAAGGTTAATTGGTCATAATTTGACTCAAAAAGGTAAACTGTGTTATTTTATATTCATTACATGTAAAGTGACATTTCAATACTTTTTTGTTTGTCCTGGTCAGTGTGCCTAATAGCTCATAATAATCAGAAATCCAGAATATCAGATTATTTGAATATTTCCTTTCAGATTGAGTTGGCTTGAAATGTCATTTCACATGTAAGGAGTGTAAAATATTATGATGGTTTACATTTTTGATACACAAATTTTCACTGTATTGAAATTTTTGGAGCAGCAGTGTTAAGGTTAAGCTCAACACAGATTTTGGTCATCCCACTTAGGCCCTCATCCTGATATGGATCCACCTGATATTAAAGCAGCAGAGGGAGAAGGAGAGCAAGCCAAAAAACGGAGGGGAAGAAAGAAGAGCAAACTGGAGGACATGTTTCCTGCATACCTACAGGAAGCTTTCTTTGGAAAGACATTACTTGACCTGAGTAAAAGGGCTGTTTTGGCTCCTCCAGTGCACAGACCTTCTCAGGTTCTTCAGAGACCTTCATTACATGCTCCTGGGGCTAGACCTTCAGCTCCTGAATTGGGTAAGGCAATGTTCTCTAGTAATAAGTGGCTGATAAGGCATCGATAAAACTACATTAACTGATGTTTACATGTGTCCTGTTGTAGTAGAGGTTGGAGAACCAACGTCTGGAAGTTTGCTGCAGCTTAAACAAGAAGCTGATGGCCCAAAGATTCATGGAGAAACAAAAAGTAGGTTATTTACATGTGATGAGAGTTTTGACCCTAACAAATGGTCTAAAAAAGAGTAACAAACATCTCTTGCATTGTTATAGTGGGCCCTGGAACAAGTGAGCAGCCCTCTCTCAAAGATCAAAGTCCAGGTGATGTCCCTGGTTCTGGCATACAGAAGAAAGAAGGTAAGTTCTGCTCAAAACTTGTCATAAGTAGCATAAGTTTGTTGCAACATGTTGCTAAAGCAAGGAATTTTTTTTACTAAGGTCTTCCACAGGTGACAGAAAATCAGGACTCTGAGCAGTTCTTCCGGAAGGTACTTGGACCCTCAGAGGGAACCTCTGTAGCTGGGACAGCTGAGGCTAGTACAAGACCTGTTCAAGAAAGGGAGTCGAATTGCAGCACTTTGCCCCAAAGAAACCTTCCAGGTGATCAGACTGTACACACATTAATTTATTCTTTGTGCTAACATGCACATTAACTAACTGGTGGTGTAATAATTTTTTCTCAGGTGCTTCCGTGTCTGGCTCATTGCCCTCAGCTAACATGATGGACTCCTTTCAAGGACTTTCTCAGTCCCCATTTTTCGACTTGCGGTAAGACCTGGAAAAGTTCATTTCCCATTACACACAGTTTCATGGATTGCTCAGTTTATGAATTATGTAACTTTTTTTTCTAGTGACCGAGGTGGACTTTTCAGTCCAGACCAGGATGAAGAAAGCCCATGGGCAACACCATCTACTCCAGCCACTCCCTCCACTCCACCAACTCCAACTGAACAGGAAGGTGATGGTCTGTCATACAATCAGCGGAGTCTGCAGCGTTGGGAAAAAGATGAGGAGCTTGGAAATCTGTCCACAATATCACCTGTGCTCTATGCCAACATAAATTTCCCCAACCTAAAGCAAGACTACCCTGGTTAGTAATTAAATTAAGATTTAATAGCAGAAAGGATGTAAATAATTAAGTCATTTGTATCATATTAATGAATTGTATATGTTCTTTTGACAGACTGGGCCAGTCGGTGCAAGCAGATAATGAAAATATGGAGGAAGGTATCAGCTGCTGACAAGGTTCCCTTCCTGGTAAGAGCTAAACGTATTAACATCCTCGTGGATTGTTAATTAAATATATAAATACTCACCCGTTTTCTTTTTGTATCATCCAGCAAAAGGCCAAAGACAACAGAGCAGCTCAGAGAATCAGCAAAGCGCAGAAGGTGAAGTTTTAATGGACTTTTATCTGTTTTATGTGTTTTTCTATGAGATTTAATTAAATGACTAATTTTCTTGGGTTTTTTTCCCACAGCAGGCAGAGTGCCAGGTGTTAAGACCGATTAAAACGGAGACGGTTCGGGTTAAAGGAGAACGCCCGAGTTTGCACCTTCAGATTCCCCCACCCTCTGGATCTCTTTCCACCCCTTCTCAGCCTAGTTCTGCTGAGAGCCCATTTCCATTTACTCCAGATACAGCATCTTCAGCCTTTTTCCCAGATGGGTCTGTGAAGGGTTCAGGTTCAGCAAATGTTCTGACTGACCCCTTTTCCAAGCCTCCTCCTCAGTCCCCACAAGCTCTGTCTCAGCCATCCACTCCATATTCACAGCCATCCTCCAGCCCCCTGCAGGCCTCCTCAGGTTACCCTTTACCTGGCCCACAGGGTGCTCCTCAGGGACGGCCCTCCAGTCTTGGCTCTCTTGAATTGCAGGCAGGGATGCCTCGTAGGGCACAGCATGTCGACCCATTCTTTAAACCTCAGCCACAGGTCCTTCCATCCCATCCCCAACAGGCTTCTCAGGAACCTGTAGGCCTACCACAAAGTCCTCGATCCAAAGGCAGTGGGTCTGTAGACTCCCCTTTGTTCTCCCCACCTCACATGACTCCCCATGGAGACCCATTTCGTGGCCCACAGGGAGCTGGCCGACAAGAATACACCTCTTCTCCATCTCCCTCTGCTGTCGCTTCTTCACCAGCTGGCATTGGACAGAACAGGACAGATATGAGTGCTTCTTCGCCGCGTGCCTCTATTGGCAGGCATGAGATGGGAACTGGTTCTCCTGCAGGGATGTTGGACCCTAGAGATGGCTTGTTCAAAGCTCCCATGACTCCACGCATGCCTCAGGGGGAAGCTGGAAGCTCATCTACTCCAGTTCCAGCTGGTGCCTCTCCTAGTCATCCTCCTGAGAACTATCGCCAGTCTACATTTTCTGATTCCTGTGTCCAATCTCCTCTCACACCACGGCCACAGTCAGGAGATGGTTCTTCTCCCTTGCCCCAGAGACCTCCTCTACCCCAGCAAGAATGTTATACAAAAGTGGCCTCTAGTCCTCAGTCACAAGGCAGTTCTCAGTCCCCTCTCACTCCAGGAGCCCTCTCTAATGATGGGCACTCTGTGCAGTCACCAGCTACCCCACGCTTTCAGTCTCCAGATCCTTACTCTCAGCCACCCTCACGGCCTCAGTCCAGAGACCCTTTTACCTCACAGCACAAACCTCCTCGCCCAGCCTCAGCAGCTGCAGAGGTTTCCTTTAGAGGATCACCTCACCCTAGCCAGCAGCCCCCTTGTTCACCTTCTGTAGGGGATCCACTAACTGGAAAACCATCAGGACCTCCTGTTTTTAGTCGCAGCCCCAGTATGGGTACCCTTCAGATTGGCCAGCAACAGGCAGTGGGCCATCAGCAAGTGGTAACTCCTCAACAAGCTCAGGTTCAGCTCCAACAGCAATCCCAGCCACAAATCATGGGCGCAGATATAAACTCTCGAATAGTGTTGTCATCTGGGAATCAAGACAACTCGTCTGTGAGACCACCAGATGCACCACATCTACAAAGCATGCCAAGTTCCCAAGACCTGCCTGAGTTATCAGCTGGTCAGGATCAATCTCTTATTGGCCTTAGCCCATCAGAGCTTGATAAGCACAGACAGGTATAAGCACAGCTCATAGTGGTACACAGTTGTCTCTGGCATATAATCAAGTGTGATCAACAGTTCTTTTATTTCTCTTTTCACTGCAGAGACAGAGACTTAGAGAGTTTTTGATCAGACAGAAGATGCAGAGGAACTCGCTTCGTCAAGAGAAGGAAGCAACTGCAGCCAATAATAATGCACCAAATTGGCAGGAAGGAGATGTGGCAGTCTATCAACAAGACAAATCCCAGCGAGCACCACCTCCTTACCCACAGGTATTCTTAGTAGAAATATTAATTATTTACTTACTTACTGTGTAATATACAGTGCTGATCTTTTGTGTGCGTGTGTGCTGATTGTCATACAATTTAATATTCCATTAGGACAGAGCAGCTATTGCTCAGGTAGCCATCAGTGGCAAGCTGCCTCTTCCAATGGGAGCAGCTGATGAGAAGATATGCCGACCTCCTCCTCCTGGAACACCTACCGTCATGGACTCAAATGTACTAAGGTACATCACACTGATGTTTCTTTCCTGTTGCATGTGCTTTAAGTACTTACTCAAGCATATTTATGATAAAATGCAATAAAATATGATTAACTTGGAATATAAACACATTTGTAGGCATGCTGGACCTAATATTCCTCAGGGAATGTATCCTCGTCCGCCATTTCCAGCACAGTGGCAGGGTCAAACAGCTGGTCCGCGGAGGTTCCCCCAACCATCCATGTTGGAAATTGGGCCCAGACACCACCTTAATACTCCTATAAACAACACTGTCAGTATGCAGGGAATGCAAGTCATGCCTAATCCCATGGCTGTGGCACAAGGTGCTGGAACTGAGGCAATACAAACTTGTGTGACTGGACCTCCACCTCAATTTATAGAATTGAAGCATAATGCTCAGAGGATACCACTGGGGCCCCAGTTTTTGCCAAGGGCACCTCAGACCCGCCCACGTCTGTTCATCCCACAGCCAGATCAAGCGGTTGCTCCATTTGTGCCCCCACCTCTTGATGCACAGGCAAAAGGTGGGCAAGGCCCTAGACTTGGGATGCCACAACCTGGTTTAGGCATATTAATGCCTCCGCAAAGCAGCATTCCTCAGCCTCAGTCCCAAATACAGCCCCAGCAGATGCCAACTGTGCCATCAAACACATCTGCTCCCACCCACTCAAGCACTCAGCAACAGGGTTCTCAGACTAATACTGCAAGAGAGCAACAGGCATCAGAAAGTGGTGTTGACATACCAGAGACTGATCTTGAGGACGCGTTTGTTGCCAAAGACTTGGGTGATACAGGGGCAGAAGCTGGAGTAGAGGATGATGACCTTGCACTTGACTTGGATCCTGAGAAAGGTGATGATGATTTGGGAAACCTAGACAACCTTGAAACGACCGATCCCCATTTGGACGACTTGCTGAATAGTGATGAATTTGACTTGCTTGCATACACTGATCCAGAACTTGATCAGGGTGACCCCAAGGATGTTTTTTCTGACCAGTTGCGACTTGTTGAAGCAGAAGGGGAAGGTTCGGGTCCCTCGGCCACTGCAGACATTAAGGTTGAAGATGGAGCAAAAGCTAGTTTAATTGCCAAGCACTCACTCGCAGCTTCCACACAGCCACGTTCAAAAATCGAGGGCATGCCCTCCAATGTTTCCCGTCCCCTCAAGATAGAGCCAGGCACAAGTGGACTCGCCTCTGTAAAACTTGAAGAGAAAGGCTTGGTTGAGCAACAGCAGTCGGCACAGGTTGTGGTTAAAGATGAAATGCGAGAAGCTGTCTCCCTGCTTCTTAGTGGAACCACACCCAAACCCTCGGTGCAGCCAGAGAGTTCTACTGCCTCCCTAAATACAGTTCGATTAGGTGGTGTGCCATTTCCTCTACCTACCCAAGCTGATCCTCTGTCTTTTCCACCACCTACACCACATACAGACTTGGGTGAAGATCCCCTCGGGCTGCCAGATGGTGGAGGCCAGCACTCACCTGCAGTTGACCTTGACAAAGTAGAGAGTTCCTTGGAGGCAAGTGAGCTGCCTTTACTGATTCAGGACCTCCTGGAACATGAAAAGAAAGAACTTCAGAAACAGCAGCAACAGCAGCAGTTGAATGTTCTGCAGGGAGGCTTGAGCAGTCACCTTCATAATCTTCAGAACCAGCAACAAACTCCTGGAGGGACGAACCAGATATTGCTACCCCCTCATCGTACACCTCAGGGTCTTGTGGGTCAGCCTGGAATGGCACCAAGGCCACCTAACATACTACCACAACAGCAGCAGAGGTTAATTGGTGCAACAATGGCGCCGCCTCCTCCTCATGTAGCAATGGGTCAACCACAAGGTATGATAAGAGGTGGACATCCAAGCGGGATTCATCCTGGTGTTAACCCACAACAACAAGCGGCCCCACCTCAACACATTGCAAAACAACAAACTCTACCTAGCAACTTCTTCCCAGAGAAAGGTATGTTTTGATGTTTTGCACCTTGTGTATCTGTTAAACTAGATTCTCCGTCTTCATGTATGTTTGTTCTCTTATGTTCTACCAGATCTGGATAAGTTTGTGACTGATGACATTATGGACCCGATTGCTAAGGCGAAAATGGTAGCTCTGAAAGGCATCAAAAGGGTGTTGACCCAAGATCCCATGGGTGTACCACCAGGGATAAATAGGTACTTTTGGTTAATCATCTTCAAAATTTTACTCTCTCTCCCACACAGAACTGAATTTTTTCAATATATTTATTTAAATCTTTTCAGGCAACAAGTATCTCTGTTGGCTCAGAGGCTGGCCTCAGCCCCTGGAAGTGGAGACCCTCAGGCTCATGTTGGAGGCTCATCTAAGGTCAGTGGCTTCTCCTTCAGATTCAGTTTCTAAAATTTCGATGATTATTGATGCTCATATGACTTTCTGTTGTTTTCAGGAAGGAGAAAGTAGTGACCAGGCTCAGACACGACCCAATCCTCCCCAGTTTGTCCAAGGCATTATCAGTATGTCTCTTTGTTATTGTTTGTGATATCCTTCTGCCGTCACATGGTTTCATATCTTGTTCCTTGTTGTTTGTTTTTCTTAATTATGTACAGGGATTAGACAATGAAAGTGAAACAGCTGTAATTTTAGTGAGGGAGGTTTCAAGGCTAAATTGGACTAGTCTGGTGGCCAATCTTCATTAATGTCACATTGCACCAGTAAGAGCAGAGTGTGAAGGTTCAGTTAGCAGGTAAGAGCACAGTTATATAGTATATTACAATGCACACAACATTATGGTGACATACCAGAGTTCAAAAGAGGACAAATTGTTGGTGCACGTCTTGCTGGCACATCTGTGACCAAGACAGCAAGTCTTTGTGTCTAAATATTATTGAGCCACTTTGGGGTGTTTTGGAGGAGCGAGTCAGGAAACGTTTTTCTCCACCAGCATCACGTAGTGACCTGACCACTATCCTGCAAGAAGAATGGCTTAAAATCCCTCTGACCACT
>BRDA01000791.1:8324-25752 GCA_036984385.1 Crenuchus spilurus
GTGAACTTTTTAGAGGCGGACTAACAGGTCTTTGAGGGCCAGAATGTTTGCTGATTGGCAGGTGTTCAAATACTTATTTGCAGCAGTAACACAAATAAAATAAAAAATCATACATTGTGATTTCCAGATTTTTTTCTTTTAGATGATGTCTCTCACAGTGGACCTGCACCTAAGATGAAAATTTCAGACCCCTCCATGATTTCTAAGTGGGAGAACTTGCAAATTCACAGGGTGTTCAAATACTTATTTTCCTCACTGTATATCTTGAAGAAAACTCATTAAAAACATTTTTTGTACAACATATCAGTACTTAAAGTTGTAAATGTGCTGCTCTTACCAAAGAACAAACTCCAAATAAGCAAACATTGATGAATGTTAGAATCTTACTGAAAGTGGTGTAAGTGTGTTAGAAGCATAAATTTATTTTTAAAAATTGTTAGTGAAGGAGGTCCATTGTCTCAGAAAAGATCAGGCTATTTAGGTGACTACTGAGTTGTAGTCCTGCATAAGCAACAATGGGCTACTTAGGTGACTAATGAATTGTACTGTTGCATTAACAACAAAGTGCTGTTTAAGAAACTACCGGGTTGTAGTGTTGCATTAGCAACAAAGGCCTATTTAGGTGACTACTGAATTTTAGTTTTTTGTTAGCAACATTAGCCCTGCTGCTGTAGTTCTAAACTGAAGAGGCAGAATATGGACTCCAAACACGTAAGACAGTAAACTTTGAGGGTAAATGGCAAATAGTTTAAGTCTGATTTTGCTCTGAAACCATTCCTTTAAACATGCAGCTTCAAAAAGAATAACTTGCAGTGTGTAAACTGCAAAGGCATTAAACTGTGACTGTATATTCTTCTTAACGCTTCAGATTCTGACAGCTTGAATCCGGCTTCTGATTTCAAGTAGTCAAATTACAGTTAAATACACTTCTTATGAATGAAGAACTGAAAAATCCTAATGAATTATTACTCATATATATTAAGCTGTATTGCGGACATATTTTTCCTGTATTTTTTCTTTATTTGAGCAAAATGAGAATGATGGAGAGAAAGAAAACAGATAAAATTGAGAGTGTGAGAGAGAGAGAGATATAATACCTTGCCATATTTCTGTGCGTAAGAACCAGTGAGTAGTGAGTGGAACACAATGATGGTCTCATCCAGGTCCCAAACAAAGACTCTCTGTAAGACACACAAACACACACGCGCACACACACACACACACACACACACACACACACACACACACACACACACGCACTTAGTCACATGGACAGATTATCACATCATCATCATAAGATAATATTCAAGATGTTTGTGGGAACTGAATCTATACTTACATGCACAATAAATGTATGTTGTGTGTGTGTGTGTGTGTACCTCCAGATCGCTATCAGGAGGTGGTGAAGGGTTGTTCTTCCTCCCTCTGCCCCTAGATTTAGCTCCACCTCCTCGGCATGTCCTGTCCTCCAGTTCTTTGATAGGTGTGGATGGACTCTGACCTGCCTCAAATTCACCTAAACACAGATAACCCACAAGGTCCAATCACAACTCTCTCCAAAACCAGCTTATTGCAAAACTAGCCTTAATTGACCCCCATGAAACTAGCTCATAGAGTTAAGCAGATGCAGGTACAGGTAAAAACAGATGCTGTTATTACGTCAATTAACTAGACAATTTGACCAAGTAACAATGCTTTAACCTGATAATAGGTTTAGGCTACTATACAAACATTGGACAGTTCACATGATACATTTACCAGTGATGCTGTCCTAAATGTAAACAGCTGAGAGTGTTTCTTTGCGATGTGTCAATTTTCTGACACTTTATGCAAACCATGCATTTACATAATTCTCTGAGTGGCCGGCACATACCTGGGTGGAGCTCAGGAGCCTGCCCTGGTATTACAGGGGCAGGGTCTTGCAGCTGATAGCTGGAGGTGGAGCCTGTGTTGTCCAATGTGTTATTGGATGTCATATACGTGCCATAGGAGGAGGGAGAGTAATACTGAGCGTACTGATTCTGCCCAAATGCTGTGTATGAGGGGTACTCCTATGGTGCATAAAAAAACATACAAGGAAGACATGAGTCATTATTTATATTTTAATTTTTGGTGCATTACAGGATTCAAATGGGACAAATCTAAAATATGTGCCTAAATGTGACCATCTGAGCCATTTCCATAAATGGTGCAAAATTGGAAACATGATGTTGATAAGAACATGTCGATAGTTCCTTATTTTCTCATTTTTTTCTGTTTACACCATTTTAACTGTCAAGAAACTGCGAATGTCATCCTTTTTTGACAATATTGAGAGTTCAGAATTAAGCAATAAGTCTTACCCTGTGCTCATACTGGCAGCGACTTTTCATTTCTTACATCCTAATCATTTTGCTCCTCATCACCTTTGGCAGGTCTGAATTCAAGATGACTTTAGGCTGTTATAGTTTCACTGGTATTCCCTACACTGAAGGGTTCAAACTGTCACTATCCATTTAAGGCTATGAAAGTACACCAGAAATCCCAACCAGCAATGTATAGTGTCCACCTGAATGATGCAATGGCAGCCAATCTGCACCAGAACTCTCACCAAACATCAGTTATTATGCAGTGAAGTGAAAAATGCAGATGTTTAGAAGTGGTCAATTAAGTCAGAACATCAGGGAAACACCTCTACTCTTTTAGCGTATGAATCTTTTTCTGACTTTAGAAATCACAACTACTACTACTGCAATGCGGCATTGGAATCCACACAGGATTTAGGAATAGCACCTCCTGTTGTCCCTACCAACACCTCTTCCAGCAACTTCACAAGTTTTCTTTGGTGGTCTCTCATCCAAGTTCTAACCAGACCCAAACCTGCTTAGCTTGAGTGGATTTGTATGTTACGTTGTGCAGGCAGGGTGGCACGGAGGCAAGCACGCTCGCCTCTCAGCACTGAGGTCTTGGGTTCAAGTCTCCATCTGTGGAGTTTTAATGTTCTCGCTGTGACTGTGTGGATTTCCTCCAGAGTCTCCGGTTTCATCCCACAGTCCAAAAACATGGAGGTCAGGTGCATTGGGTACTCTACATTGTCTTTGTCACCCAGTGATGGATTTGCTTGGTCCTGGGCTTGGCTAGGATAGTTTATAAGGTCCTGCGACCCTGATCAGGATTAAGCAAATAAGATAGATGGTTGTTGTGCAAGTTTTATGACTGCGGGACTTCTACAAGTTTTTTTTTGTTTACGCCCCAAAAAATTTGCAAAGATACATCGTAAAGAATGGGGAAGTTTAAAACCACAACAGTTTTGGCTCAATTGCTATATTAGGAACAGAAGGTAGGAACCGTGACGGGCCATAACGTACCATTGCTCAATACCCACATCAGTCGTCACATCACTTCACTCCTAATTTGCATGAAGTTAAAGTTTGCTTAACTTTGCTGCTTTGCTGCCTTCGGCACTTTGTGTTGTCAACATTTGCGCTGCCTCCGGTTCTCACTGAAAATGACTGACTGCTCTACTGCATCAATTAGCTGGGTTACAATGGAAAGATAGTTTATGTTCACTGGATGAAAAACTCATCAAAAGAGTCACCAACATGCTAGTGTAAAAATTAGTATTATGCAATAATATAAAACTGTTATAGTATAGTATTACTAAAGTGTTTTGGAACATGTTGAGTACAAGAAAGACAACTTATCCCAGAGAGAGGCAAAGAGCAAAAGAGAGGGGTGAAAAGAACATGAAGGAACTAGGATGGATCCTTGGCTGGAAGACAGAAGAGAGTATTTGATGGGAGGATTTTATGAATCTCTTGGTTCTTCTCTATCTGTGAGTGTTCTTTACCCACACACTGACACACAGATGGGTTTTTGGAAGAGATGCCTCTAAAACTGTCACTAACTCACTTTCAAAGCACATGAATGGTGCAGTAAAACACTCTGTTCTACTTTTTTCCCCAAACTTATTCTCCCTCATTCATCCATCTACAGGATACTCAGGTCTTCATTACAGCCACAGTCATAATTCTCTTCTGTGTGTGACACAACATTCCCCAACAAACACATAAACTCTAATGCTGGCAGACCAGTTTAAATCAAGGACAGCTTAGAACAATATGAATGGGGAGGACACTCTAGAACAGTGTGAATAGGGGAGAACATTATGGATGGGAGAGATTATAAGAGAACAGTGTCAATGGACAAAAACATTGTTTGCGAGAACCTTCATGAACAGTGTCGATGGAGAACATTCTGAAACATCAAATGGTGGGAACAGTCTAGAACAGTGGGGATGGAGAACATTCTAAAACGCTAAATAACATTTGAGGACACTGTGAATAGTTTATTACATTCTAGAACTGTGTGAAGGAGAACTAGGGTGGATGGGTGAACAGTTTGAATGGGCAGAACCTTCCAAAACAGTGTGATTGTGGAACATTCCAGAGCAGTTTGGGTAAAGAATAGATGGAGGAGAACATTTTAGAACTGTGTGAACTGGGGAAAACATTACAGATTCTCCACACACTTGCACGCTGATACAACACATCGAGCAAACATGTGGCTTTAACAGTACCTGTTGTGTGCTGAAGTTGGCTGGGTTAGAGACAGAGTTGTTGGAGGTGTAGAGGCCAGGCGAGGTTGTAAATCCTGATGCTGGTGAGAGAGAGAGAGAGCAGATCTGTAATAAAGCTGTTCTCAGAGGAAAACATCTAAAAAAGGCTGGATGGATCATGCCAGCCCTGCTAGTAGAACTCAAGTAGACACGTCTTCACTACACTCTACTGTATATAATTGCAGGTAAGAAGAAGAGGAAGCACTTTTTATTAATCCCCTTAAGGATTCTTCTCTGCATTTTTCCCACCTGTGCATTGAATACACACATCCACACACACTAGTGAGCTCAACACACACACTAGGGGACATTGAGCATGCACACACACTGAGCAGTGGGCTGCCACCTACTGCAGTGCCCGGAGAGCATTTGGGGGTTGGTTCATTGACACTTCAGCCGTGAATGTATTTTCCGTGAATGCATTCGGCAACCTTTTGGTCCCGAAGCTGCTTCTCTAACCCAAGGTGGTATTTTAAAGCTTAAAACCAAAGAGATTAACTGTGTTTTTCCATGTTTACCAAATACATGCTATATAGATGCCAGATTTATGATATGAACAATAATGACAAATTTATAGCTGTTATTTATGAACTATTATAACTGACATGTGTAGACTGTTAATAGGGTATTACAATATACCCTACAATATCAAAGTTATAAATAGTGAAAACACACTGAATGTCCAAGTGTGTCCAAACTTTAGATAGATAGATAATACTAAAGGGATCAATAAAGTACTAATTATCTATCTATCTATCTATCTATCTATCTATCTATCTATCTATCTATCTATCTATCTATCTATCTAAAGTTTGGACACACCTGGACATTCAGTGTGTTTTCACTATTTATAAGTTGTCTGCATTGTAGATTAATACTAAAGTCATCTAAACTATGAAGAAATACATCTGTAATTATTTAGTAAACAAAACAGTGTTAAACAAACCAGAATATGTTTATATTTTACATTCTTCAAAGTAGGCACCTCTTGCTTAGATGCCAGCTTTCTTGGCATTTTCTCAGTCAGCTTTATGAGGTAGTCACCTGGAATGGCTTTCAGGTAACAGCTGTGCCTTGTCAAGAATTCCTGACTTGCATTTCTTGCCTCTTAATGTGTTCGAGACATCAGTTGTGTGTCTACTTTGAAGAATCTAAAACATATTTTGGTTTGTTTAACACTTTTAAGTTTACTACATGATTCCTTGTGTGTTTCAATTGGAAGTCTGGATGACTTCAATTTACTATTTACAATTTTAAAATACATTTCAAATAAATTTAAGATTGTGTGTCCAAACTTTTGACTGGTATTGTATTTGGTTTGTTTAACACTTTTACGTTTACTACGTGATTCCTTATGTGTTCCTTCATAGTCTGGATGACCTCAGTATTAACTTACAAAGAAAAAATGAAAAACATTAAATGAGGTTTGTCCATATGTTGGTGACCACAGAACATCCATATAAAAATTGTGATCATGATTACCTGGCATCTGATAGGGCGAGTATGCTGTTTGTCCAGGCTGGGGTGTGGTGAAACCCGGACTGTAGCTGAGCCCTGACTGAAGGGTAGATTGTGTCTGGGAGAGACCACCTTCTGTCTTTATCCCTGGTAACATCACCCCTAAATCTGCTGCAAATATACACCAGAGGAAGACCTCTAAACATTCTTTGACATGTCAATATGACAAAATGGCATCCTTCTCCCAACATAAGTATCTATCCAAACAGTGCACCAATTGTATGCAATTGTCCACACAAAGATGAATCCCAAATGACTGTAGGAAATAGTTTTAATTCCTAAATAGAGCACACATAAAGACATTAAGGATTACGTGACATTCACTTCAACAGTATAAAAAGATATACACTTTAAATAAACATAGTATACAGTTTTGTTCACATTGCAGGATTGATGTGAAACAGATCTGTACCTCAGTTCTGATTTTTAGCTTATTTATCTTTAAAACAGACTTAAAACACTTTGTGCACATTCCCATATAAATGTCATTGTACTGTACTGGCACATCATTAATATCAGCATCCTTGTGTGCAATAACAACAGATAAACAAACATAAATGTGCACTGTCAAGGCCAAATACTGTCACTGATGTACTGTATAAGAGGAGATGGGATATTACCATAAGTGGACAGGCCGTAGGGTTGCGTGGTTTGGGAGTAGGGTGTATACACAGTGGACTGCTGCATACTGCTGAACTGAGATTGGCCATTGTAAGGAGTCATGGGCGGAGCCACAGGCGTGGACAGGATGTGTGGATAAGGCCTGTCAATCAAATAGATTATGCACATTGTTAACATGATGCAAAGTTTCTTTAAATGTTTAGAGCCAGCATTCTCAAAGTGACCTAAATGTAACGTCTAAGCATGTTAATTAATATTCGATCGATCGATCGATCGATCAATAGATAGATAGATACTTTATTGATCCCAGAGGGGAAATTCAAGAAATTCAAACGGAATGTTTATGGTTCTGGTAAAAATTCAAGTGTCATTTGTGGGATGTTCTATGATCTTTCATTTAATGGCATTTTGAATGAAGAACTTTATGAATTCTTATGAAAAATAAAAAATCAGGGAGTAACATTATCATAAATCAAACTGAACATTAGGTGAACATCTTTAGAATGACAGTTTATTAGCTGGGTATACACAGCACATAAACAATACTTATTATATTCCTTTATTTCAGAACTTTATAATATACACCAGTCAGCCACAATATTAACACCACTCACAGATTAAGTAAATAACACTGATTATCTTGTAACAATAGTGCATGTCAAGGTCTGGGAGACAATAAATCAACACTCAATTCTTGCAGACGACAAGTTGGATACTAAAGAAAAATATGCAAGTGTGCAGACCCGAGTCACTTTGACAGGAACCAAATAGACATGGCCAGACAACTGATATGACTGAGCATCTGTGGGATGTGCTAGTTAAGTGAATTCAATCCACAACAGCTTCACCTCACAACTTTCAAGACTTAAAGGATCTGCTCCTAACATCTTGGGGCAAGATACCACAGATGCATATTGCTGGTTTTAGTATTATGGCTGATTAGTGTATGTGTGTATTTATATTTATGCATCTGGTACTCAAACTTATAGGAAAACATGGAAAAAGACATTTTTTAAAATCAGGTTGGTTTTTATTTTATTTAATTTTTTATTTTACCGCAATCCCCCCCCAATGCAGTAGAAGCCAATCAACCCAACCATTCACTAGGACTCTCCCAATCACTTGTAATGTCCCTGACTCTAGGAGGGTGAAGACACCAAATCTTTATGTGGCGGCTGCCACTGGGCAGCCAACGTGCACAATCTCCAGCTCTGATGGATCAGCTGGCAGATGCCTGAGCCAGTGGACATTACTTAATAGTGATGGGGAGAGAGCACCATCTTAACCACCCAGAGAGAGAACAGCCAATTTTGCTCTCTCAGGCTCCAGCTGATGGCAAGCATTATGACCTGGATTCAAACTCAAACTATGCTGTTTTCACCACAAATGCATGTTTTGAGAAAAAAAAACCTCTGGACTGGACTGAAGATAAGGTTAGAAATCAAGGCTACAGTCAGCATGGTTACGGAACGTTTATGGTTATGGTAAAAAGTCAGTGGTGGTCTGTACTCTATAATAATACAAACACATGTGTATGTCTTACTTTGATGGGTAGAGGGGAGGTGAATACTGGTGTGGAGGTCGAGGACTGAATCCACTGCTGGTTATAACTGCACATAAAAATAATATTACCAGTGGTATCAGTTTAGATCAATAAATCATTTTTGACACACACACACAGACTTCAACAAATAGAAACATGTGTCATTTATCATTTCCTTCACTCTGATGTGTTCTTTACTGGAGCTCCAACTGTAAAAGAAAATGTGCATCCTGGACATCGTCCACTCAGAGAGCATCTGCCAAAAGCTGTAAACCCAAATACACACACATGCATACACCCACACACACACACTTCTGACTGACAGTTTACAGAGTTTTTTCTTCTCTGCAGCAGCTGGACCTCATTCAGTGAGAAAAGAGGAAAAAAAATTACAGGAACTACCCTCTCACAATCAAGTACCCATCCACATCAAATCTGTTCTCCTCTCTCATTTTCTCTTTGCCTCCTCTTCTTCTCTCCTCTCCTCCCTTCTCTTCTTCCTTTTTTCTTCTACTTTTGCATCTTTTACTCTCCTCTTGTCCTTTCATCTCTCTTCTGGGCTTTCCTCTCACCTCTTTTTGTCTCTACTTCTCCTTTCCTCGCTCTTTTCACTTCCACTCCTTCCCTCTCCCCCTTGTACTCCTTTCTACTTTTTTTTACTTTTCTTCCATTTCTTTTCTCATCATCTCTCCTGTCTTTCCTTCTTCCTCTTCACTCTCTCCTCTACTGTCCTGTTTTTCTTCTCTACTTCTTGCTCTTCTCACTATTTCTCCTCTCCTCTAATTTTGACTCTAGTTTGACTCCTCTACTCTTGATTCATATCCTCTTGTTATATATCATCTTTCTCTTCTGTTGTCTCTTTTTTGCCTCCCTTCTTCACTTGTTTCCTCTCCAACAGAGGTGTCAAGTAGCGAAGTACAAATACTTCGTTACTATACTTAAGTAGAAATTTTGGTTATTTATACTTTACTGGTATGCGCCATCCAGAAAGAGTGAATTTGATTGTGGTTGGATGATAAATATAAACATATATCATTCTGATACCCTATTGGTACCTGCACGTCACGTGTGTCGTCACTCTCCAGTAAGCTCTGTACCGCAACGCAGCGATTTAAGGCAGCACTTGATGTTTCTAACTCGTGCCTGCGGATCCAAAATCCTCCAAAAGCAACAGAAAGAGATGAAGTGTAGTCCTCAAACACGTTTATTCTGTCTTGTTTTTCAAACAAGTCCGTTTGTATTGTTTTTATCAGGATGACAAACAAAGGAATGAATAAAAAATGTTGCTTAGCACAACAGGCTACGATAAGAAAACTGCTACCTTAAACTACTGCCCTGATCTCCTCAGGAAAAAGTAATGGAGCACAGAGTTTGAAATCAGGGAAAGCAATTGATTGCCAGAAAAATAAAGGATCTACTCTAAATTCTAAAACAATGCTTCTAAATAACCTAGAAGAACATAAAACACAAAATAGCAACATAATTGCTATTAAATATACATTTAGTGCAAAATGGCTCTTACATTACTAAATGTTTTCATTTTCAAGGAGCATATATGCAGCTGAAACAGGTAGCCAGTACATCCCCACAAAAATTAAACATTACCATTTTAATATAACATTATAGTCATTACGGCTTTTAGAAAATAATTATTTTGGGGGTGGGTAGTGCACTATATGCCCCTGTGGCACAGCCTAAGTTTTGGGATTTGTTTTCCTTTAATTACTTTTACTTTTATACTTTAAGTAGTTTTGAAACCAGTACTTTTACTTGAGTAAAAAGCTTAAGTTGATACTTCAACTTCTATAAAAGTGTTTTTAAACCCTAGTATCTATACTTCTACCTGAGAAATGAGTGTGAATACTTTTGACACCTTTGCTCTCCAAATATGCTCATTCAAAATATTTCAAAGCAATTTCATAAACAAGGCCTATTACTGTCCTTCCCCACTGAGAGACGGGTGGATCTATGAACTTTTCAAATATCCTCACATATGAATCCAAAAAGGATAAACATCTCTCTCTCTCTCTCTCTCTCTCTCTCTCTCTCTCTCTCTCTCTCTCTCTCTCTCTCTCTCTCTCTCTCTCTCCCTCTCATTCTCTCTCTCTCTCTTTCTCTCTCTGTCTCTCTCGCTCTCTCTCTCATTCTCTCTCTCTCTCTCTCTTTCTCTCTCTGTCTCACTCACACACACACATTTCTTTTTCTCTGGCTCTATTGAGACATCAGGGCCTTCTGTCAGCTAGAGTCTGGGCCTCAGCTCTCTCTGCAGGGGGGCTGAATGGTTGGCGAATTTCTGAATCTGTGTGTGTGCTTGTGTGTGAGTGGGTACATGTGTGATTTTGTGTGTGTATGTGAGAGAGTGTGTAATGTGGCTAAATAAAGAGTCAGAGTCGTCCTGGTGACGTTAACCCAAGGACAGTGCAGAGATTGAGGGCTCAGAGCTTTCAGCGAGTTCCCCAGCAGGGTTACACAAGGTATTCTGTGTGTGTGTGTGTGTGTGTGTGTATACGTGATATCTTACCTGACCCTGTGTAAGTGTCCAGCCCTGTATCTCCTGCTGTGCTGACGACTTCACTGCTGTTCAGAGGCTCAGTCTTTACTGCGAGATAGAGAGACAGAGAGATAGAGAGTGAGAGAGAGACTTTTACTTTAAATCGCTTTTTTAACTATAATAGAGGAAATGTAATGTAAACATTTCAGAAATTTGAACAAAGCTGAAATGCACATAGAGAGAGTGAGAGAGAGTAAGAAAGAGACACAGAGAAATGAAAGACAGTAAGACATAGTGAGAAGAAGAGAAAGAGATGGAGATGGTAAGAGAGAAATAGAGAAAGAAAGTTTGGGGAGAGAAAGAAAATGATAGAGATTAATAGAGGGAGAGATAAAGAGAAATAGAGAGCAAGGCAAGAAGATGGAGTGAGAGAGATAGAGAGTGAGCAGGAGAGATCAAAATAGAGAGGACAATAATGTGTGTGGAAGAGAAAAAGTGAGATAAGGAGAAAGTAAAAGAAAAAAAGATGAAGTTAAAGAGAAGAAAAAGGGAGATGAAGGAAGAGAGAGAGAAATAGACTGACTGAAGGAAAAAGAAGGTATATATATCAAGAATAAGAGAGAGAGAGACAGAGAGAGAGAGATAACAGAGACAGAGACAGAGATAGTGAGAGACAAATGGGCCATTACTTGCTAAATGCAGAAAGAGTAACATGATATAAGCATTAAAACAATACACACAAACTGCTTTACTGCATTTCAGCCAACATTTCTAAACACTCCTCTGCACACACTAAAACACACACTCTAACATCATATGTTCAGTATGTTCACTCCACACACACATGCAGTATACCATAGTCCTTCGTACTTGAGGCAGTGGGCGGAGTGCTGCAGCCCAGCAGCCAATCAGCCGTGTTTAGAATTGTCATGTTCTCTCCTGAGGGAGGGGGCGGAGTCAGTTACATCATCAACTACATACCCCACAAACTCACTAAAGTTTCCAACACACAGGAAGGACAATTCTGTTCAAACTGTAGATTGTTTGAACTTAAATAATGTTAAGAAGAGTGTTGAGCCCAAATTATGCTTCATAAGCTCAGAATTGGAGATGTGAGGCTAACAATGCTAACAAAATAAGTGCTATACAAAGAGATAGGTAAACCTTTGGCTAATTGGTCACTGCTAACACTGGGTAATGTTACCTCCGATCAGATTTCTCTGTATTTTTGGTGTTGTTTTTGTTGGTTTTACAGTACACAGTAATAATGTGTCCTAAACTACGACTAGTCCGTGAAACCATCATTAAGATCCAGATATGGTTTGAGTGTTCTGAGAGACATTTTAGCTATTGAGCTGACAATAGAGTTGCAGTGTTTGTTAGCAACATTAGCTTTGCAGCTCTTGTTTTATAGTAAATAAGTGAAATTTGGAAAAAGTACAAAATTGTGCGTTTAGATTTTTCACAGAGCTTTTCCACAACTATTAATATATCACTGCAGTTGTAGAAAACATCATAAGTCACATTTATTTACACTATCTGAAAAAGCCAGCTGCACATTACATTGTGTCAACATTTCATGAAAAATGGACCAACAGAAAGGGTCCAAAATTAACTCTCATTCCCAAACACAAACACTGGATGCCATCACGTTGAGTTTTTGCAAAAAAGTTGCCTTAAATTTTGCATTAAAATGTGAAGCTGAGCCAACTTCTACATTTTTACAGTGTTATTGCTCATTACATTAAGGTAATAAAATGTTTTCCCATTTAGGAGATGTATATATCAATGTGATTTATATATGTATATAACCATTTATCAAATTCCAAAAATTTACAAAATTAATTTGTATCCAACAGCCAAGCCAACAATTTCAGAGAGGGTTATGGAAAAAGCTATAGGTCTCTTACATCTAGTGTGTGTGTGTGTGTGTGTGTGTGTGTGTGTGTGTGTGTGTGTGTGTGTGTGTGTGTGTGCACATACACTGTGAGCCTCCATGTATGCGAAACGCTGAGAAAGAACACTTAAGTAAGATGAATGAGCTTTCATAGACAGCGGGGTCCTTACTTGCCTGTGTGTGTGTGGGTGGTTGTGTGTGTCTGTATGAGTGGGCTGTGAGTTGATGAGGTAGACTGAGGAGAATGTTGAACATGTCACTGTACTGGCAGTGTCTATGCATGTGTGTGTGTGTGTCTGTTAAAATCATTAGCCGGACTCTAATCTGAATGATTTACAGAGATCAGCTCTGTTCTCTTCTCTGTATTTGTTTTGTTCAGCCTGCATGTCAAAAGCAGATGAGATCACTGCTGCCCACTTACGAAGAGTAAAATCCAAAAATGATATATATTGAATTATAACAATGTTGGGTATTACTTAAACAGTTTTTCTGTACATATATAACACACTCAAAAACATGTTTTTATAGCACAGCTGGACAACGATGATTTATTCTTCTAATAGCAAACTAATTATATAGCACTGAAATTTCTTGTATGTAAAAAGTCTAACGATGTATATCACAAAATAAAGAAAAATCATATAAACTGTTTGAATGCACAATGAAACAAAAGCCTCCTATATATACACTGAACTCTGCAATAATCTTAGTCCTAAGATCACAATTTAAAATAATGTATCTTAAGTTAATAAGTCTGCTTGTGTTTGTAGAAATTCCTTATATCTTTACAACAGTAAAAAGTAACAAGAATATCTTAAAACATCATTCTCAGTAATTACACTCCAGATGTTCTCCTTGATGCTCCTCAGACAGCACATGGATTTGTTAAATTCATCAGCACTACACTTAATTTGACATAATGAAACACTGACTAACCAAACCAGAAAAGAGTGAGAGAGAGGGGGAGAGAAAGAGAGAGGGAAGAGAGTGAGAGAAAGAGGGAGAAGGGAAGGAGAAAAAGAGACAGAAAGAGAGAGACAGAGAGACAGAGAGAGAGAAAGACAGAGCGGGAGAGACAGAGAGTGTGTGTGAAAAAGAAGGAGAGCGTGAAAGACAGAGAAGAGAAAGTATGAGAGAAAGAGAGAGAAAGAGTGGAGGGAAGAGACAGAGGCACAGAGGGGGGGCTGAAGAGAGAGAGAGAGAGTGCCAGAGACAGAGAGAGAGAGACAGAGTGACAGAGAGAGAAAGATGGAGAGACAGAGAAAGAGAAAGAAAAGTGTGTGTATGTGTGTGTGTGTGTGTGTGTGTGTGTGTGTGAGAGAGAGAGAGAGAGAGAGAGAGAGAGAGAAAAAGAATGGCAAAGAAAGAGAGGCCGAGCATCAGAGAGATCAAGTGTGACAGAGACATAAAGAGAGAGAGAGAGAGAGAGAGAAGAGAAAGAGACAGCAACAGAGAGAAAGAGGGAGAAAGTGACAGAGAAAGAAAGAGAGAGAGCCAAGCAACAACATAGAGAGAGATACAGAGAGACAGAGAAAAGAGAAAGAGCTACAGAGAGAAAGAGAGACACACAGCAACAGAGAGAGACACACAGAGAGAAAGAGAGAGCGAGAGAGAAAGGGATAGAGAGAGAGAGAGAGAGAGCACTGCAAACGAGTAGCAAATGAACCTCGAAATGCAGGAAATGGTTTTCAGTGCACTGGACTCACACTCTCACAGAAAAATACTCTTAACTGTAAACAGCCAAGTGTGCTTGGGCACATACACACATACACATGTGGTAGCTTAACCCTGATGAGGCCTGTACCCAGCATAACTTCCTGACCCCCTCTCAGCACACACTGAGTGTATTCAGCTTTAGAGGATACAGTGAACTGAATAATCTCCTTAACTCTCTTTTCCACATCCTGATCTACACAACAGCACACACTGCATGAAAAATCACTGTGTGAGTTCTGCAATGAACAAGCCTGGGAAGTTCATACAGCCCTGTGCCAAAGTTTGTGCACCTCTAGTAATTATGTTTTATTGATTTTTCTATTGAACAAATGTGGAATTTGTCTTGTTGAAGTAAACTGTGGCCTGTGCAAAAGTTCTGACATGTTAAATGTGTTGTTTTATTTTATAAATAGAAATTGTGCACTACAATGTGACAAAATGCCATATTTAAGTCCATGCAGAGGATGTGAACTTCTTTCACTCAACGACACATAATAATAATTTGACCAGGGCTGCCCCAACATTTTGCAAATGACTGAGTATCAGAGATGCTTCCTCTACTGCCACCTCCATTCCATATACAAGCAGTGATTTTCAATGAAGTTTCAAAAATAACTGGCCTGTAGTGCACATCCCCATGATTAAAATTCCTTACAGAACAACAATACAAAGTCAGATGATCAAAGCAGGCTTAATAAATAAATGGGCTATGCTGGAATAAGAAAATAAGTCTATATGTATAATGTGGTGTTATTTCTATGAAACTACACTAATATACTGTAATTGTGCAGCAAAAAATACATGATATTTCCAACAAATGTGTTTTGATCTTGTCTACAAACGCCTGTCTCTCACCTCCTGTTCCATTGGTGGAGATGTTGTTGGTGAGGAGGCTCTTATCCAGTTTGGAGCTGCTGTCGTTGCTGCTGGTGACTGTGTGCTGAGGGCTGGTTAAGTCCTGCATCTCCAAAGACCTGCACACAAGTGAATGAGTCCTCAAATCACAGGTTACAATGAGTGAAACATTTTTGGAAAGAAATTACAAGGACAAGAAAGAGAAGAATGGAATCATTATAAATACTAATACACATACAATACAAATGTGGTTCATGTTTGTCTTTCATTTTACTATAAATGTATGAAATTCACTGACAATGTTTTATTAATATTCAGCTTAATATTAATATTCAGTGACTTAACTGGTCACTGTTGTAAAACTCTGATTAAATGGATGAACATAAAAATCACATTGCAAGACACTGCTACAAGATGTGAAAACCAAAGGAATATATTCTCAAAAAGCTAGCTAGCTAACAAAATTCTAGCTTGTTTACTAAGTCAAAGCTACTTTAATAAAGCTGGTAACTTTAGCTAATGGTCAAAGTTAATCAATACTATAGCTAATGGGCTGGGGAATTGATAACATGTCATGCTGCATTATGATATTGATCTGCCATACTGTCTAGTAATGTGCTTTGTTTGTGTATATGGAATAGATAATGCAGATGTTTTTCAGATTGGTTCAGCACGGTTTATCTATGCAGTGCTTAGAAAAGAGAAAAACAACATAATACAAAAAAAAAAACTTTCAACAGAGGCAAAGTTAAAAAAAATATTTTAAGAAATCCATTGTGATAAACAATACAGATCATACTAGAGCATCTCCAAAAATGAAATATCATGAAAAAAGTGAATTTGTGTTCAAAATAAATTTTTAAAAATGTATATTTTTATATTCATCACATGTAAAATGACATACATCAAACTTTTTTGTTTTAATATTGATACTGTTTGCTGTAAATTCCAAATTAAATTTTTTAATAATTTCAAATTCTGGATTTCTGATTTTCATGAAATACAAGTCATACTGATAAGGCTTGAGATGTCACATTATGTGTAATTAATATAAAATTTTACCTTTTTGAATGAAATTATGAACACAAATGATGAACGTTTTCACGATATTGACATGTTTTGATGTAGCTCTGTATACGCTAAACATTGTTTGGACTGTAACTACATACGTTCTTCCTCTTACCTTTCCTAATAATTTTCTTATTAAGAATAAGCTTATTCTATAAATAAAAAAAATCACTTAAAGTTAACGAATGAGTTAGAATGTACTTTAAACTGACAGACAAAATGTGCCAACAATTATCTAATTAAACTTTTATACAGACAGTACCTATTCATCCAGTGCACAAGGTGGTTTAATGGAGAAACATTATATTTGCTTATAACTAGTATTTATAAATCCCATAGACTGTATAGGTGGAGTGTGTGAGCCTGTTTGCTTACGTTCTGCAGAAATGAAGTCAAAATACAACCTACATCTTGTCAATTCGGAGGCAGAGTGTGTTTAGTAAAGATCATTTGGTCACCCCTTGTTTGGTTACTCCACCCCCTTCAGATATTGGTTGAAACAACGCAAAGATGCTAATGTTCTAGATAGTTCTGCCAGAGTCAATAGCCACACTCTGATATGTCTCATAATCCCCCTGCTCTATAAATCCAAACAGATCTAATTCCATTTTTGTCTTTTCCGAGTGAGTGATTGCCCATCGGTCCGGTCCAAGGCTGATGGAAGACTGATTACTATTCTTTGCAATATGCTTCCCTGGATCAGCTGCCCACCAACAACCAACTACTGTGGCCTGCTCCAGATGCCCTACTCTACTGCCCACATTGGAGTTCAAATGGACTTTCTGGCCGTTATCATTGCTACCACTGTCATCATCATCCCTGTCCCACTACTGTCACCATATCAGTTCAGCTGAACATTACAACAACATCATATGATTATGATTTATCACAAACTTAGAATTAGTAGACCAGAGGAGGATGGGTCCCCCATGTGAGTCTGGTTCCTCCCAAGGTTTCTTCCTCCAGCTCTGAGGGAGTTTTTCCTTGCCACTGTCGCCTTTGGCTTGCTCACCGGGGATTAGGGATAAATTATTTGATGTTTATTATTACTAAACCTGTAAAGCTGCTTTGTGACATCAGTTAAAAAAAGCGCTTTATAAATAAAATTTGATTTGATTTGAT
>BRDA01000794.1:0-11558 GCA_036984385.1 Crenuchus spilurus
CAGGCGGGAATGACAGATAGAGCTGAGTATCATCAGCAAAGCAATGGTAGGAAAAGCCATACGAGCGGATAACTGGTCCCAGTGAGGTGGTGTAATTGGAAAAAAGAAGGGGTCCCAGTACCGAGCCTTGGGGCACTCCGGTGGACAATGAGTGCAAAGAGGACAGCTGTCCTAGCCATGACGCATATGGTGCATTGTGGGCTTGAACATAATTTAATTATTATTAATAATTAATAAATATGAATACATTTCTTAAACATTATTACTCATAATATTGTATTAATAACTACTAGCTACTATTAATTATATACTAAAAACTATTAATCATTATTATTAAAAATAAAATAATACAATTAATATTAATCATTAATAAAATACTAAGAAATTATTAAATATTAATAAAAAAGCATAAAATTATCACCCAATTCTGTGATTCACCTTGTTAGTCAACTTCACTCCAACTTATTACCACCAATTTTACACTTATGTTTGGACTGTATGGTCAATAGACCTCATTTACATAAAAATATACCAAATTTTTGAGTAAAAATGACCAGAAATTCTGAATTATTTTTTACAGTAGTTAAACAAACAGATTCAATTGTTAATGTTAATGGGTTTTAATATGAAACCTCTGATATTAAAATACTGTACGTCTAGCTGACGTAACACAGGCAGAAAAAATGCCCAACGTTAACAACTTACAGTGGCAGATGAACACAGACTGCTGTTCAACTTGCAAAACACAGTTTACAAGTCCAGGCACTGTTTGATGGACGGACAACTGGGATGGCCAATCACACGTTAACAAGAAACAGCAGAGCCAATCGATGAGCTTGTGGGCGGTTCTGACAGAGTGGCTGTTTATCGCTGGGTCTATCGTCTTCATTTAATATAGTTTAACACTGTTTTTGAATGGAAAAATCTGCAGAGAACCAAAACTACCTCTTGAAAAAGTGCAGGGAACATGTCCCCCCTGTCCCCCCCCCCCAATTACATCCGGGTGTATAGTATCTCTTTAGTGTCAACAACAAAAACAATTATGCATTTATTTATTTATTTATTTATTTTTGCTAACCTCTTTTGACCAGCAGGGGGCCCCTGATCTCTGGGGCCCCAAGCAAAAGTCTGCCACTGGTTTTACATAGTAAATCCTGGGAGAAGTCTGGTCTCATGTCATCCACACCTTGACAAAGTATTTTATGTGTACTGATTCATATGGGGAAGTGAGATCCAAAGTTTGGGGGAAATTATTCTATAAATTACACGCAGTTACACTAAAAAATGGCTGTATTATAAAGTTACCAGCTCACTGAAATCTCTTAACTAATCATGATTCCATCCTTTGTGTAGTTACTGGCTTTCACAGTAAATCTAGTGGATATCTGTGTACCGTTTGTCCTGTAAATTGTGTATACAATTATTTTCATACCACAGTAGACTTGTCTTTTTTTCTTCCATGCCTATTCTGATTTGCAGTGCATTTATTAAATTTTAGTAGTCAGGTATACAGAACCAGACCACATAAACTAAACTAACATGTGGCCTAGTTTCTGTATCTTGGGTTAGACAGACAGAAGAAGACTGAATTCTCAACTAATTCTTGATTTTGTATTCAAGCATACCTGTCAGACAGTCCCCCGAAGATCACTGCACCCAGAAGTACCCCTCCCATGTAGATGGTTTGTCCCATTTGCTTCAGAGACCGTAGATCACAAACCAAGTCCCACTGAAAGAGAAAGACAGATGTGTCTATTAGGTCTAATAATAGACTAATAGATCATCACAAGGCACATGACACAAAGGCTTTAATTAGTTACATCTGCTTTATGATGATTTTGTGTTTAACTGCTCTATATTCTAAACATATGTAGTCAAAGGTCTCTACGAATTATCTGTTAATGGCACAATAAATTCACTTATACTATATACTAGTGCAAACTACTCAGAATATTGTGAAGAGTTCATTTGTGCTTGTAATTGAATTTTAAACATGTAAACTGGTTACATATTTTATATTCATTACATATAAAGTGACATTTTAAGCCTTTTTTACCCTTTTTTACATTTTTGCACTGAAGTAAAGCAGCAAAAGCAGACAAATGTATTTACATCATGTTTACAGTGCAGAACTAGCATAACCATGCAAACCATCTCTGTCCCCTACCTCTGTAATGATAGTTGAGGTCATCTCAGTCATGTTGTATTTCCATCCATCTACACACCCCTGTATCTCAGCTTCAGTCTCTTCCATATCCTGCTCTAGCTCATCTGAGCTGTTTGTGTTCAGGAGGTGCCACTGTGGCTTTGCATAGCGTATGCAGCGCTCAGGTCTGTCCTGCTTGTCCAGTGGTACACTGATGAGCAGTCTATCCTCTGGGCCCAGTTGTGGTGCAGACAAGTTGGCATGGGCAGCACAGTAATGCTTTGGCACTGCAGCCGCAAAGTTTTGCAACAGATTGTGGCTGGCCATCATTAGGATGGGCAGGGAGAGCAGGGTAACGTGCACAATCTGAAAACGGCCAGTGCTGCCTACTTGTTCCAACAGGTCCGCAAATGCCATGGTTCAGAAAACAGTGAAAATACTTTGGTTCTGCTGCTACTTTCTGATGAAGCGTGAACTGGAGCTCCACGTCAGGATTTGTTCTGAAGTATCTATGAAGGCATAAAGGTAAAGTTGATCAGTCAAAATGAAAGATACTTGACAGTGACAAATGTGCTGAAACAGGGCAAAGGTTGAAATGAAGATATGGATTACCAAACACTGTTTTTCTTATGAACTGACATTTTAATCAAAGAATTAACTTTAATATTTAATAAAACACATTTGTGAATTTTATACAGCATAGATATAAAATAATAATAATAATAATAATAATAATAATAATAATAATAATGCATTTTATTTTTAGGCACCTTTCTAGACAGTCAATGTTGCCTTACATATCAATAGAAAATATAGAGAATATATATATATATATATATATATATATATATATATATATATATATATAAAAAATTACAATAAAATAAAGTGTAAAAAATTTAAATAACAGTATAAAATGAGACCAGATGACATCAGGTCGAAAAGGCAAAAAAATAAATAAAACTGAATATACTACAACTGTGGATAAAATCCTGCTTTAATCACCAAAATTCCTAGCTAGTCATTATCCAAAAGTTTGGATTTCCTGGTTAAATTATATTATATTAATTTTGTTGTAATATATAAACTCTACAAGGAACACATCAGTTCTTGTGCACTGAAATGCTCAACAACAGGTGATGAAACCTTTGTATACAATGTAGCTGTAGGTTCTTAATTAAAAATATATGAAGCCAATGAAATATGTTTTTTTAACCACAGTATGGAAGCTTTTTAAAATTACTTTGCCTGGGCTTCTTTATGCTGATGAGTTTCCAGAACTGGAGGCACCCTCAATGTGCAAAAAAATCCAGGGCTCAGTGTGATCCTTGCTTGAATAAAAAATGCAAATTTCCTACAGCAGTGCAAATGGAGCCAAAAGCTTCATCACATTATAATAGGTCATGGCAAAACAGACGAGTACATAAATCAGAGAGGCGCGTTTTTTTCCCTGGCAGATTGTGCTGTGGTGTGTAATCAGCTCTGAAATTCCTCCAGCTTTTTCTGAGGAAATGCAGCACACTTCAACACAGGATCAAAAACAGTGCTGCTAAACCCCTTGTGGTCATAGCAACCTTTTCCACAGCTGAGTCCAACGAAGGCTCTGTTTGTTGATGTGACAGGAACACAAAGTGTGACCAGTGGAATCCTTAGGTGAAGTTCTCGTCTATAGTAGATGCGCCTCTAATCAAGGATCTCTGAGGGATGGGGTACAAATTTAAGTCATTTAAGTATGTGTGTGTGTGTGTGTGTGTAGAAGAGAGATTGGGAGGGAGGGAGAAAGAGTATGAACAAATGTTGTTAAAACATAATTACTGATTATGCTTGACAACTGAGTTGACCAAAGGTAGCTTGCTAATTTTTCAAAGAAAAACATGTTTAATATGAATGAAGGATAATATGCTAGTAGAAGAATAACTTGTGAATCTAAACAACACACTTACCTATGCACACCCTTCGCACCATCATCACAGTTTAAAGTCCATCTCCTCCCCTTCCCCTACACATTTAAAGCTTTTATGAAGTTTGAGATAAGAGATCCCTGATGCAGTGACTCAGCAACAACTTACAGAGATCATTCCAACAGAAGAACTGAGGAAGCAGCTAATGATTAGGTTCTATAAGTGAGAGTTATAGAGATAGAAGGACCAGAGGGAGTCTCGACAGAGCAAAGTGGCAAAAGGTGCATGAAGCTCTATTATGTAACATGTTAATCTATTAAATAAGCAGCAGTAGAAGTTGTAGATTTTTAACACACGATGTCAGTGATACCTTACAGAACTGCTCAAATCACCCTTTGAGAAGTTGAACATATCTATTTTAAATGCAGTTTAAATATAAAAATAACTGTTTAAAAAATTCACCTTGCCATTTGCAATAAATGATCATATAATTATAATTGTTATACTAGTGTACATCATTACTATTGGTAATTAACCCCAATCCAAAAAAGTTGAGAGGAATGATTTGCAAATCTTAAAATCCCATATTTTATTTATAATAGAACATAAACATTGCAAATATTGAAAATTATGCATTTTACCCTGTACCATGAAAAAAATATTAACACATTTGGAACTTAATGGCAGCAATGCATTTCAAAAACATTGGGACAGGGGCAACAAAAGGTTGGAAAATTAAGTGAGTCTAATAAAAAAAACTTCCAGAGGAGCAATGACGGGGTATAAAAAGAACATTTTAGAGAGACAGAATCTCTCAAAAGTAAAAATGGGTAGAGCTTATCCAATTTGCAAAAATCTGCATTTAAAAACTGTGGATAATTTCAGGAAAATGTTTCTTAATGTAAAATTGTTAAGACTTTCAATATTCCACCATCTACCATACATAATATCATCAAAAGTGTCTAAGTATTTAAAGAAATTCCTCTATGCAAGGTACAAGGCTGAGAGTTAGTATTGGATACTTTTGATCTTTGGGCCTTAAGAGGGCACTGCATTAAAAACAGGTATTATTCTATACTGGAAATCACTGCATGGGCTCAGGAACTCTTCTTCTTCTATTTTTTGTGAACACAGTTTCCCATGCAATCTAGAAAATGCAAGTAAAAGGTGTGTTATGAAGGTAAGAAGCCATATATCAACATTTAGGTTTAGAAATGCCAACGTCTTATCTGGGCCAGAGTTCACTTAAAATGTACAGAGGCTAAATGAAAAGCTGTGATCAATCAAAATCTGAAATTCTTTTTGAAAACCATAGATGCTGTGTCCTGTGGACTCAAGAGGAGATGGACCATCTGGCTTTTAATCTGTGCACAGTTGAAAAGCCTGTATTTCTGATGGTATGGGGTTGCATTAGTATCTATGTCATGGGCAACTTACACATCTGGAAAGGCTCTATCAATGCTGAACAGTATATAAAGGTTTAAAACAACATGTGCTCTCATCCAGACAATGTCTCTTTCAGACAAGGTCTTGTAAGACAATGCCAAACCACATACTGCATCCATCACAACAGAATGGCTTCACAGAGGAAAAGTCCAGGTCTTAACTGGCCTGTCTGCTATCCAGACCACATTTGGAGCACCATCCAATCAAGCAAAGATACTGTATATATACTGTATATGTCGATTTTGAATTTGATGCCATCAACAAAAAAAAAAAAAAAAAAAAAAAAAAAAAAAAAAAAAAACTTTAGGCAGTGCCATGAAAATGCTGGAGTACTTGTGTAAAATGCAACAAATTACAGCCCAGCTGTTGAGCAGCTGAAATTCTATATCAATCAAGAATTAGAAAACATGTCACTTTCAGAACTACAGCAGCTGATATTTTTGCTAAAAGCAGAGGTGATGAAACACAGGTGTAAATATGCCGTTGTTCCATTGCTGGTGCCAAATTAAAAATGTGCATTAAAATAAATAAATAAATAAACTTCAATATTTCTCAGTTTCAGCATTTGATATCTTGATTTTGTGTAGTTTGCATTTAAGTATATGGTGTAAATGTTTGCACATCATTGTATTCTGTTTTATTTACATTTTGCACATCATCCAAACTTTGCTGGATAGGGCTGTAGCATATGTGGGTAAAGTATTTTAGTAGGAGTGTAGTAGTATAGTGTTCAATAACTCAAACGTCAACACTTCTTTCTAAATTTATAAAGTGGAATATTCGAAGCTGATGTGGTTTGTGGTGTCCTCTAAATGACCCTAGTGCACCTGCAGACCAGAAGTTGCTCTGTTTTGGCTTCCTGTCAGAAATTTCCTTCACACCAATTAGGGGTTGCATGACATGTCAGAATTAAAGTCTATGGATCAGTGGTTTCTAAGAACTGATTGTGACAGATTACATCCTGCTTACTCTGCTCTGACACCAAGTGGTCTTAATGTGAGAGGTGTCCTCATCGAGCCAAGGTCCCAGTAATGGTTTAGCACTCGCCACACATAAGTAATCTAGGTGACATGTAACCCATTAAAAGACTGCATGTCATAAGGGTTTAATGTCAACTAATGACAACACAAGCTGTATCCTGTTTACACATGTTGATTTACTAAACAAGTGTAATAAAGTTCAGGTAAAGGCAAGGTATTAATTACAAGTGTTCAATGTTTTACCACAAGTTTAATTCAGAAGTTAGATTATTTATTAGGATGAAAGTCTGTAATAATTCCATGTGTCATACAAATAAATTTTTAAGTATTGTAATAAAATATAAAATATAAAAAATAAAAAATAAAAAATATTGTAATAAAACCAATAATAATACTATTAGTGTATTCAAATAAAAACATGTTTTTCTGTTAGACAAAATAATTAGCTTTGTGAATCTAGAAGGACTATCTTGAACACATTTCAAGGTCACCATGAACATTTTCCTTTAAAATGGTTATGGAGGTCCCAGCATCCAGATGGAAAGGAAGAGTTGGAAAAACATTCCCTGGATGCTGCCCCATTTTCTGATAAACACGGAGCTAAAAGCCACCAGGTTGGACTTCACATACAGATAGAAGAGGCAGCAAAATGTAATTAAAAGGACAAATGCCACAACCACAGTTGCAACTGATGCAGCAAAGTAGACACAATGTAGTTTACTGCTTGCTACTGCTGTTGTGGAATATGATATTGCCCTAACCAATAATACACTGCAGAAAAAGGTTTGCAATGTAGCAGCAGGCAAACTGGGTGAATGGGTTCTAAAATCACAAAGGGCTCAACTTTACTTGAGAAGAAGTGGCCAAATCGGAACAGTTGGAATAAAGCTCCAGGTCACAGCCAAGGGATTTACAGGCAGTACTGGTTGATCAAGGCGGGGGTGTAGACCTGGGCCAGGGCATGCAGTATTTACAGGCAGCCTGCCAAACCAGATCAGCTCCTGGAGGGCCATAAATCCAGACGGGAGGCTTTGATAAAGAGCAAACACCCTACAGTCACACACTCCCACATTCACTCGAGATAGACAGGGAGTTTCATCCTTAGGCACAAAACCCACAGAGATGTGAGACAAGATTCTTTTGTTTTTATAAAAGCAGCACAAGCCCATGGAAAATGGTAGCAGTACCAGCAGAAGTCTGACCATCAGAGCTGGGGGCAATAACAGCTGATGATCGGCACTAGTGAATCAGACAGAAGGAGTCTGCCCACCAAGGCAAACAGTTACACAGAGAAAGCAGCCCCTTCACAGTGATCAGCCAGTCTCAGCTGGAGACAGTCATAAGAACAAATTTGAGGAAAAGAACCTGCCCCCAGGGGTGGTTCCTTAAGAAAATGTAATCTTTTATAGAAACGTTTTCTTTTTTGTAGAGAGAATAAGATGAATGCTATTCACATTCACAATAAAAGTTTTGTTGAGTATATCAATTGCCATTTTTACTACTTGTGTTGCTCAAGATTTAGATATATTCCCATTTCAAAATGGTCTTTCTTAGCTAGCAGTCAGAGCATTTCGGACTTTTACTTAAAAGAAATGCTCAATACTTTGTTTATTTATTTATTAGTTATTACTTTCAAGGTAGGCTTAAAAGTTGTTATGGTTAAACCCTACAGTCATGATTCAGGACATGCATATATGTAAAATAATTTGTATTATCTTTTATCTTCAATGGACCCACTGTAGGTTGAATGAAAAAATAATTAGACAATATTTTGGTTTTCAAATCATAATGTAAATCTGTAACATTATAGAATATCATTCTTGAAATGATGCATACTGTTAAATTTTATTTTATAAAATTAATTTTATTATTTTATGTATTTATTTTAAGCATGGTTTCATGCTTAAAGCTTACATCACACTGAAAATGATGAAATAATGAAATTGTGCTAAAGTAAGACATTGCTTGAAGAGTTTACATTCCACCTTCTTTGGAAATTTTGACATGTGCCTACAGGGAGGATTTTTACATCATTTCTTTCATGTTGTGTCTATTCTGCTCTTCAGTGTCAGCAGCCAAAGCAATGATGCATGTGAACAATTATGATTACTCAACAAGCTATGGAAAGATCAGCCTAACTTCAGTGTATAAAATGTTGTTCATTATTCAATGTATAAATGTTTCTGTTGATTATAAGTTTGTCAATTATTAAAATCATTTTTCTGAAATTAAATAAGTGGGCTTACAAGAAACAGTTTTTTTGTTACTTTCATTCATTTCTTATCATACAGTACCAGTCAAAAATTTGGACACACCCACTCATTTAATGTTTTTTCCCTACATTGTAAATTAATACTGAAGTCATCCAGACAATGAATTATTTAGTGAACATAAGTGTTAAGCAAACCAAAATATGTTTTATTAAAGTAGGCACACAACTGACGATTTCAAACACATTAAGAGGGCAAAAAATGCAAGTAATTAACTATTGATGAGGCACAGCTGTTAACTGAATCTAAAATATAAAACATTCTATTTTTTAAACAGTTTTTTGTTTACTAAATAACTCCAAATGTATTTCTTCATAGTTTTGATGATTTTAGTATTAATCTACAATGCAGAAAATATTTCGGAAAGAACATGTGTCCAAATGTTTGAATGGTACTGTATATAAATTATAGCTCACATAAAATGATACATCCTTAAAAACAAAACCTCATGTCTTTTTTTAGGCATGTTTCTCATATTTAAGAATGCAAAGGAGATCATGTGTAAATGTATTACTTAATTTATTATTAGCAGTGTAGTTCCTTGACAAAAACATCACAGAGAAAATGCTCGTTTACCGCTTTTATAGATAGCTGTTAGACCCATCTCAAGAAAGCAAAATCTAAGTGTGTCTTTCTGATGTTGTGTTTTCAGACTTTCTCCCATTATAAAATCATATTCTAGATGAAAAACAAAAAATCTGAGTTCATTACAAATAGTAGAAACAGACTCACTCATGTTTTAGACACTGCCTAATTCCTCGCCTTACAGGCTGCCTTGAAGTATCTGAAGACCAATCATTTGAAGGACAAGCCAGCAAAGAATCAATGACTCAAATCAAAACAGTGTATTTTCTTGGAGTCACATTGGATTTCACTCCAGATGTGGAGTGTTTCAATGGGTAACGACTCAGAAAGCATTTTAGTAAACCCAGTAAACCCCCTACACATTTGATAAACACATTGTCACCCAAGAAACTGCAACATCTACATAGATAATTTCTGTACACCATGTTGTACGTAGTTGGGATCAGGTACAGGAGTTGAACATTGATGAAAATCTAAATTGATCTTAGACAAGTGAGACAGTTTGGCGACAGATAGACCACTAAAGATTGAAGATTGACAGACTGCTCTGTCCTGGGTTCAGCTAAGATAGTGTAATGCCTCACCATGACCCTAACCAGGATGAAGTGGAAAATACTGGATGGATGGATGGACTGACAGGCTGTTTCAGCACATGCATGTGTGTGGCTGGAGCTGAAAGATGGAAGACAAATAAAGAAGCACTTTGATAATTGAATTCTGAAGCAAAACTAGAGCTGCTTTTCCTATTTCTGTAGCACTGGGGTCAGGGTTGGGCTCGAGTGGCATGTGTGGCTTATTTTGGGTCATCAGGAGCTGGGATCTTCTCCAGACTGGGTTCTACACCCCAAATCTCACGTGCATATTGAGCAATGGTGCGGTCACTGGAGAACTTTCCAGAGCCAGCAATGTTGTAGATCACCTTCTTGGTCCATTCCTTGGGTTTCTGTTTGAAGAGAACATTTAAAAAGATGAACATATGAATATTGACACATTTAACATTTGTCAGTCTATAATATTAGTTATGCCTCTCACCTTGTAAAGAGCACTGACTTTCTCTTGGCATTTCATGTAGTCTTCATAGTCTGCAAACACTTTAAATCTGTGTGGATTTGTCAGAGAAAGTGCAGACATGATCACATGCTTCTAATATTCCTCAACTTAGAAGAATGTATTGACATTGAAAATCAGCCTGTTTGAAGAACAGCAGTGTGTATTATGTGCTGAGCATGTGAGTGAGTGCACACGGTTGTGTTATTACCTGTCATGGTGCATGAGCATATTGACGATTTCCTTAAAGAGGTCAGGCTGCTTGGGGCTGAAGAAGCCTCCTGCAATCTGGTCAATGGCCTGTTTAAGCTCTGGAATACGACTGTAGTACTCTAAGGCATTATAGCTGCAGAACAGAGGAACAATATACTGAAATAATGACCTATGTTCATATTAACTATGATAAAACTTAGTTCTACAACTCTCCACCACAAGAAAATGGATTTTCACACAATCCTACAAAGTGGTTTGATGTGAAATGAGAGAAATGTTCACATTATTGGTGATAAGAACCACACATCTGATGCATTTAATGCTCCTTAAAGCTAATATTATATGAAATCCATAAGTACACTACCTGATGCCTGAGACAATGTTATGAGAATTTTGCCAACATTATTTTTAAAATACATTCATGACAAAGAACGTACCAGTATTTCAGCATTATCACAATAAATACTCAAGACACATGCACAGTAGGGTCGCTGGTGGTTCTGGAAAGTAAATGATTGTATGTATAATGAATGTTTTTGCACTTAAGACATTGTAACCTGATTTATATCACCACCACTGTAAATATCAGACTTTGTAAGTTTCTCTACAATGCAGAACTCACATCAGACCATTCTGAACAATTTCTCAATCACCGAATTATGGAATTTTGGAAAACTGATATTCTCCTTTAATATTATTACTTATGGACTTAAAAATAAAATATTACAAATGTTTATTGTTGTTCGTAATTTAATAAAACAACGTACATTCATATTTTATATCAATTACACATAAAGTGACATTTTTAAAGCCTTTTGTTTGATTTAATGTAGATCAGTTTGACTTATAGCTCCTGAATTGACTGGACAATCAAGCAAAGTACAAACCGGATTCCAAAAAAGTTGGGACACTAAACAAATTGTGAATAAAAACTGAATGCAATGATGTGGAGATGCCAACATCTAATATT
>BRDA01000794.1:11658-22215 GCA_036984385.1 Crenuchus spilurus
TTTTTGGGGATTTGTTGACACGCTGAAATTTTGAATCAACATATTTCTCCTTTAAAATGTTACATTTACTCAGATTAAACTTTTGATCTGTCATCAATGTTCTATTATGAATAAAATATTGACATTTGCCATCTCCACATCATTGCATTCAGTTTTTATTCACAATTTGTTTAGTGTCCCAACTTTTTTGGAATCCGGTTTGTAATATCATGGTCAGCATTCAGTAGTTTTGGCATTGTGGGCAGATAAGTCCTGCAAGGAAAAGACATTTGTATCTAAATAAAGCTTCTCAACAGATGGAAGCATGAAGTGCTCTAAATTCTCCTGGTAGACAGCTGAGCTGACTTTGGACTTGATAAAACACAGTGGACCAATACCAGCAGATGACATGGTACCAAAAACCAACACAGACATATTGTATTCCAGTATTTCAGCTCTATTTCTTCTCAGCCAAGTAAGACACTGATTTATACTGTCTGAATAGTTATTTATGCAAAGCTGCAATGAAATATTCTAATAATCTGAATGACTGTATTTATGATTTTCATGAGCTATAAACCAAATTATAAACATTAAAACACAAATAGGCTCAAAATATGTGACTTAATGTGTAAAAAATGTAAAATATATATGTTTACCTATCTGAATTCTGAATAAAAATAAATGTTATGATATTCTACATTTTTTGTATGACTTTAATCCTCTAGTAATTAATTAATTAATTAATGTATTTATTATTTAATTATTTTTACAAGTAAAACAACCTTTCAAATTATGTGAACAAATAATGTAAATAAGGTTCATGTGTCCAAGTTTCTCATTTTTCTTGAGGTAGTGATGAGATGCTATCCACATTCCTTCACGTTGTGCTTCATACATATTTTATTGACATTAAGGGACATAAGCCTGTGTGTTATCCACACAAGGCATCTCACCCCTTTCTCTCCATGGCCTCCACATCTTCCACCCTCATGCCAAAGATGAAGAGGTTACCCTCTCCAGCCTCCTCTGCCATTTCCACATTGGCTCCATCCATGGTGCCAATGGTCAGAGCTCCATTCAGCATGAACTTCATGTTTCCAGTTCCAGAAGCTTCTGTGCCAGCTGTAGAGATTTGCTCAGACAGATCTGCGGCAGGGACAGCTGCAGGATGGATAAAGAAGGAATTATAGTACAACTGTGTCTTTCCTTAGAAATGGAAATAAGAACCAACACAGCACACAGTGGATTGAATGTAACCTTTTTCTGCAAGGGTGACTCTGTAGTTCTCCAAGAAAATAACTTTGAGGCGATCGCCCACCACTGGGTCATTGTTGACCACTTCGCCAATAGCTGTGACCAGACGAATGATCATCTTAGCTGTGTGGTACCCTGGGGCGGCCTGGGACAGCAAGAGCATGACCAATCTATGACAGAATAAACTAACAGTACACAAGTCTGTGAATACAGTTCTATGAATAAGATGCTATAAGGTAAGCAAACCTTTCCACCAATCATAATGGTTCTGGGAGTCCACTGCTTGTTTGGCTCCTTCTTGATGCCTGAAACAAAGATATATCTCTCATGACTGACTGATATGAGATGTGTACTAGATCAAAGGAAGATGTAGACGGACTGTGCACTCACGATTATAAAAAGTGATAATGTGCAGGCAGTTGAGCAGCTGTCTCTTGTATTCATGAATTCTCTTGACTTGGATGTCAAACATGGAGTTGGGATTGATCTTCACTTTATAGTGCTCCTCCAGGTGTGTAGCAAACTTCAGTTTGTTCTCCTGTAGAAAAAATGAACAGAGACAGGCCTATTGGTCATCTCACGGACATCTTAGAGGTCATCTCTTGGTCTTTAGCAACAGTGCACCATGGTGTGATATGATATAAAGAATCCTTAATTAAATATTTATGTACATCCTAGATTTGAAGCCAGTGGACACTGGAAACCTTATACCTGCTAAAGTTAGAATCACTGGAAGAAATGCTCAGAGTCTTTCTTACCTGTTTGACTTTGGCAATGTCACATATGAATGCATCATCATTTACAAAGTTGAGCAACTTCTTCAGCTGGTCCAGGTCTCGGATGAAATCCTCTCCTATTCTCTAACACACAATCACACAGAGGTCAAAATCACATACAAATCAGTGAAAAACAGAAGTCAGTGTTGTGTATAACTAGTCCAAGACTATTTGCCAAATATTGGCCCGAACTTAACTAACTTAACTGAACTAACCTCTGCAATGACTTCAGCTAGGCCAGGATTGCACATGACCAGCCAGCGACGGGGAGTAATGCCATTAGTTTTGTTTTGGAACTTGTGTGGGTCCATCTCATAGAAGTCCTTAAAGCTGTTAATTCAATTCATGTATAAAGGAAACAGTGAACAGTGTGTTACATGTTTCATAATATGTCTGTGTACTTTTTTCACTATGAATTATACATACACTGTAGCTTTGAGGATATCTGAGTGAATGCGCGCCACACCATTGACTGCATGGGAGCCAACAATGCACAGGTGGGCCATGTTCACTCTCTTTATTCCTCCCTCCTCAATCAGTGACATGCGACGCATACGGTCCACATCACCAGGGAACAGGGAAGCCACGCGCTGCACAGCAAGACGTGAAAAATATTTAAGCCACTAAACGGTAAGAGCACGTGGGCCCAAACTTCATTCTCATGATTACATAACTGCAGATGTTACTCTTAAACTTACTGGACACATAATAGGTCTCACAATAAAAAACTTGCTGAGTAAGGTTAGCTTGCTTGAACTGATGCCATGTTGCTAAATATTGACAACTAAGATGTGCAAAGGCTGCTCAACCAATTTCAACCAATACTCAACATGTACTCTGGTCACTAAATGTTCATTCAGTACTTTTAACATATAATGAACTAAACTGATTAAGTATGGGTAGAAATTGGAACAAGAATCGGAAGTTCATTATTATTCAATAAGTTAAACTGTCATTTTTTTATTCATTACATGTAAAGGAAAAAATTGAAAAAAAATTGAAAAATGACCCTTTATGTGTAATGAATATAAAATATATGACAGTTTACTGTTTTGAATTAAATTATGAACACTAATTTACTTTTTTGGGATATTCTAATTAACTAGTAGTTAATCACAATTTATATGGCAATAATAATAGTAGTAGTAGTAGTGTTGTTGTTGTTATATAATTATTTTTTATTAATTTATTTTTATTTTATATTTTTTTATATAATAATAATAATAATAATGATAATAATAATAATAATAATAATAATAGTAGTAGTAGTAGTTGTTGGTGTTATAGAATTATTTTTTATTAATTTATTTTTATTTTATATTTTTTATATAATAATAATAATAATAATAGTAATAGTAGTAGTAGTAGTAGTAGTAGTAGTAGTTGTTATATAATTATTTTTTATTCATTTATTTTTTATATAATAATAATAATAATAATAATAGTAATAGTAGTTGTTGTTGTTGTTGTTGTTATTATATAATTATTTTTTATTCATTTATTTTTATTTTATATTTTTTTATATAATAATAATAATAATAATAATAATAATAATAATAATAATAATAATAATAATAATTATTATTATTATTATTATTATTATGTGACTGCACACAACAAAATTTGACAGAACATATGTTCAAAGTTGTGGGCAGCCCTATCCCTGGTGCCTTGGGAGCAGTTGGGGGTTAGGTGCCTTGCTCAAGGGCACTTCAGTCATGACCTGGCCAGGGATTGATCGAGCAACCTTCCGGTCACACGACCAGAGCCTTAACCACCAGGCCACAGATAAAAACATAAAATATGGCCTTGATTAAAAAGTTACGGCATATTTTATTTTAAATGAATATGCAATTTAATGGTGTTGAGATTTTTGCATAAGACTAATGTCGAATTATGTTGAATAATAAGTCTTTAGCTTAAGGGGTTAAAAACACAAACTCTGTGCTGCTCAGAAACATGCACTTTAAATAGTCACAATATTCTACCAGAGGGTCCAGTATGGCATGTGTCCTCTGTGTATTGTTATGTGGCTGACCTCCAGGTGACGTCGGTTGATCTCATAGATGATCTCGAGATGACGAGGCAACAGGTTCTGGAAGAGGTCAATTGGCCAGCGCTCCAGAGCCTCAGGCAGCACTGTGTGGTTAGTGTAAGCACAAGTCTTCACAGTGACTTCCCAGGCCTAGAAACATAAGTAGAGGCAATTGCAAATTTCCTTCACTGCTGAACATTTTCAAATGCAGCAGATGCATCAATATGAATATCTTAAAGAATGCCTCAGGATGCCTACTTGTATGCCTTGTAACTATAACCCAAACCCTTCAGGCACCTAACATGTCTTGGCCAAGCGACTGTGTGTGTTTGGTGTAAAGGGTTTTTTTTCTGAAGATCATTTTAGTTTTCTTTACCTTCTCCCATGGCAGCTTTTCCTCATCAAGCAGCACCCTCATCAGCTCAGGAATAGCAAGGGCAGGGTGGGTGTCATTCAGCTGAATGGCCACCTGAGGGCAGACAAGAAACATGTATGGCTAGGCACAGTGAAAGGCAGCAGACATGACCAAGATCAGAATAGATTTTTAGATGGCTTCAAAGCATCAGCATGGTAAAGTGACAAACAGGGACGTCCAGCCCACCTTATCGGGGAGGAAGGTGAAGTCTGTGCGTACAACGTCTCTGGTGCCAAACTTGGAGGCCTTGAAGCGTCGGATGATGTCATGGAGTGTGGCGGCCACCACAAAATACTCCTGCTTGAGGCGCAGCTCTTTCCCCTCAAAGAACTGCACAGACATAGAAGAATGATAGTCGGGTTAAAAAAAGTCAAATTCACACAAATTTCTCATTATATGGCTTATAGCATAGGTGTTTCTAGCCCCTTTGTAATTTGGGTCCAAGTACGCCTAAAAAAATGAGGAAAAAATTATTTTTTTCAGTGCAAGTTTATCTCTCATAAGCTGAATGTTTTAATGTAAAAATGACAGAAAGTACACATGGTTTCAACTAAATACAGCAATGTCCCTCCCTCTGCCACTTCACAAATGGTATAATCCACTCTCTCACCCCCCTCCCCCACCTCATACACTCAACTGCCCAAATTTGCAGGTTCAGTAAGTTCTTATGAGGGTTTCTGTACTTAATCACCTGATCATTAATAGCATGTTTACTGAGTCACACATCACTCTTTATGTTAGTAATGTTAGGTAGGGCTTAGATACACATCTGACTGTTTTTCTAGGAGGCTAATGTTGCACTTTGCTGGCTGTCAGACAGGCTCTGTTCACTGTGTGAACTGGACAGAGAAGAGAGCTGATATATCTGGTAGAGCCAAGCTAAACTAGCACTGTCTGTATGCGTATTAGCTCATTAACCCCCTGGAGTCTGCACTCCCGTCGGCAGCATATTAATGAAATTCTGAACAGGAGACATGATAAATAATGCCGACCCAACTCCTAATGTGTGTGTGTGTGTATGCGTGTGTGGTCAGCCAGTCAGTCATGGATATTTGACTGTTCTTCTAGAAAAAACAGCCAGGTTCAGGTGAGAGAGAAAGGTGACAATTATGTGGCTACATTGCTCACAGTAGGGTGACCAGATGTCCTAAATAAAAAAATGTGAGTAGTCCTAAATGCTGAAGTCATTTAAGTGATTTAGCTGCAGAATAGCTCATATGAACTGGCTAAAATTAGAGCTGTCTCTAGATTATAGTGAAATGACCTATTTAGGCAGTGATTTCTAATTTTAGTTATATATAAAAGCAGATAAATAAATTAATAAATTAATAAATAAATATTATAAATTGATAATTTGTTTATTTGTTTGTTATTAGATTAAAATACCCGTTATTTGTTTGTTACATTTACCAATTGGTTGGCAGAACAAAGAGGGAGAGAGGAGAATAAAGATTGAGAATCATGTGAGAAAGTTGACAGTTAATGTTAGTGAAGAGTACTATTAGTGACGATGCCATGAGAGCTTTTGTTTTCCTGTGATCATTGCAGTAGAGTCTACAATGACTTCACACAGGCGTGTGTTAGAATATTTCATTTGGAGTTTGAGTAAATTACTATTCAGAGAGTATCAACAACAAAAAATACCTTAAATGTGTCACTTTATGTGTAATGAATATAAAATATATGTGAGTTTATCCTTCTTGAATTAATTTTTGGAGACAGACAAGTATTACTTACATTTTGCAATGTTACAAGGCAAACCACATCTCTAAAACATCAGAAACGTGCATCAAACTGCACTGAACTGTTAAGTAATCTCTTAGTTAAGTGGACAAAAATTCACAGACAATTTTTGCTTGTACTGTTTATAAATAATGCTACAGTAGGCATATATGGTGAGATACCACATACACAAGACTGTTTCATATTACTGTTTCAGTGTCTGATGATTTAAGCATGCATGATGCTAATCAGTGTGTATAAGCATCAATTACTAGATTAGTTTACCTACAATAGTAAAAAAGCAGATTACAAACACCAAACATGTCTACATAACGGGCCTTAGCTTAGATTATTACATTATTGTTTAAATTATAATGAAAGGCTCCAGTATGTGTTAGTTAGTTCAAGTACTGTACATGGATAAGACAAACAGAGACAGAATGGGTGGTTTACTGACATTGTCATTAGGGTATAGCACCCGGGAGATGTTCTCAGCCAAGTTCCTGTCCAGAACAGCCTGGATGTAGCCGCCGACATTGACTGTGAAGAAGAGAAATGGTAATGTGATGTTTGAATATTTCCATGGCAGAGATGTGCATCTGTGTTTGTGTGTGTACACTGCCAGTCTAATATTTAAGAATGTTTTGCCTTGAATGTTGCTGCACTTTCTATTGCAGTTTATTCTATAATATATAAAAAAAATTAATATAATGTTTAAAAAATTTAAATAATATAAAAATATAAAATATTTTTGGGAATAATTACACAACACTCTTCATATGTTTATCTTGGTATGAAGAACAAATTTTTACTTAAATAATGATTTGACCGATTTCCAAACTGTTGTTAAAAGCACATGCTTTTTTTTTTACTTGAGCAGAGGTCCAACAGCTAATGTGGTGCACACAAGGGCTTATATTATCATGAAAATTAGCACCTAGTTAGCACCATCACAAATAATGTCAGAAATATTTACCAATTATATAGGTTATGTAGGTTACTTTTTATTATGTTGAATTTGAAACATTTGGAAGGATGTTACCAAACTTTTGACAGGCAGTGTATACAGGAGTGACAAACTTTTTATAAGCCATAGACTGTGTTCTATATACAGTGTGTTGATGTTACTCACAGTCTTTCAGGTTGAACTCGCAAGGGGCCTTGGCTGACCATAGCCTCATAGTGTTTACAATGTTGTTTCTGTAGCCAGGCACAGGAGTGTCGTATGGTAGGGCTAAGACCACCTGTCAACACAAATGAACACTTATTCCAGCAGATGAATTCAATCATTATGTATGAACACACACACACACACACACACACACACACAAGTAACACATTGTAGACTTTACCTGAGTGTCTACCCATTTAACCCCATCTGGGTGGTGCTCTGTCCTGCCATAAAAGTGCACAGGGCGCATGTATTCAGGACGGGCTTTCTCCCACGGGTTACCATAGCGCAGCCAATCATCTGCTTCTTCCACCTGTTAGTCAATCACATCATTAAGATCTCTGAACTCCATCAAGCCGAAAAAAGACTTCTGTCAGCCTCATCCTCTTGTAAAACTGACATGTGATGTACCTGCCAGCCATTAACGACTTTTTGGTTGAAGATGCCAAACTCATAGCGGATGCCATAGCCATATGCTGCCAAACCAAGACTAGCCATGGAGTCCAGGAAGCAAGCTGCCAGTGACAGGAAGTTGAAATGTATGGGCCAAAGATTGGTATGAAGATGGGAGACATAGAAAAAATAATTAAATATATTCTGTTTAAATGTAGGTTTTTGAGAGAGATATGAATCTGTGACTCATGACCCACATGTCTGCCATGAGTCTGTGTTTGGTCTTCATGTCATGTCATGTGTCATTGATTTCACCCGTGTCTTGATAATCACAGCCCTGCCATCTTGTTTCATGTATACTCAGTGTGTGCTTTACAGTGGTGCTTGAAAGTTTGTGAACCCTTTAGAATTTTCTATATTTCTGCAAAAATATGACCTAAAACATCATCACACAAGTCCTACAAGCTGATAAAGAGAACCCAGTTAAAGACAAGTTAAAGATTTCAATAATTTTATCATGCATTTATTGACAAACTGAGGATCCTCTGCCCATCTTCTCCTCAAAGACTCCTGCTGCTCGCTACTGTTACATGACTACAATCATGTTTGAAATCACATTATTTAGCTTTTTTACCTCATTTTTAGTGCTAAATTGCCCCATTCACAGGCCTGTGACACAGGCCTGAAATGCAGGAATGGATGTATATTAACAAATGAATTGAAGTTGACCAAGCAAAAGATGAAATATATCTTTTTGGCTTCATACTGTTACAATGAAATAAAAAATGTAAGAAACATATTTTTACATATGTCCATATGTCCATACTGTCCCTGCGTTTGCTATTTGAGGTAGTATATTAGTTTATAACTCTCACAAGAATGACACATTGCATTTCAAAACAGAAAATAGACAGAGAGGCAAGAAGTGTGTGTACCAGCCAGACGGCCCAGGCCTCCATTGCCCAAACCAGCATCCTCTTCCATGTCCTCTAGCTCCTCCATGTCCAGACCGAGCTAAGGAGCATATTACCACAGTTTTGTTAATTTTTTTCAGTATAAACTACCAAAACTAACTGGATCTCATATTTACTTTGATGCTCTCGTGTGAGCTTGTGGAATTGTTAGTATGGATTGGGTACCTGGTACATAGCCTCGTCACAGGCATTCTCTAAGGCCAGGTTCACCATGGTGTTCTGCAGTGTACGGCCCATATAGAACTCCAATGACAGATAGTAAACACGCTATAGAAAGAGACAGAGAGAGAAGCATTTCTGATTATTAGAGACATTATTTTAATTTTTTGGAAACCTGAATGCAGTGAAGACATGTTCAGGCTTATAAAATGAACTTGTTAATGTTGGTAATCCTATCAAATCAATGCAATACTATTGTCTCCTCATGTTCACATACAACATTTTGTGGGTTCATCTGAACAAAAAGAGATTAATTATATCAACATTTTCCTACCACTCCCCATCACTTGTATCAAGATGGTTTGGTTGTAATCAGGGATGGCATTATGCATACAGGACTACGCACTGTGCGTGGGGCCTCATTTGTGGACAGGGGCACCACCTATCAGGAGTAAATGGTATCTTCTGAAAGTTTAACAGTGTTTGCATACTACATAAAGGCCCTGTTTTAAAAATGTGAGGGAATGTATATGATATGGGCCTTTAAAGTGATGATGGGTTGTCCAAACACACAATTTTAGATAACTCTAACAAGCTTGAGCGAAATGGAAAATGGGTGAGCACTGCAGCCATGAATCAGGATGATACTTTCCAAAGCTCTTTTGGCTCTTTCCACTTTATTTAACATGCAGTCTGGCCATTGTTTTACAGTTTATTTATTCTTCAATAATTACAGCACTGAACAATTTGTTTCTGAAACCATGAGGCATTATAACTAGGCAAGTTTAGTTATACACCACTATGACTATTCAAAGTGCTTTACACTTAAATATAAAATAAAACAGTAGAATTAAAAGAAACACAAAGAAAATAGTTTTATAAAAAGTATAGAGAGAAATCAACGGAAAATTTAAAAATAATAAAATATGATCAAAATGATAGATTTAGAAGAAAAATCATGTAAAATAACCTAGTATAGAGGTGCCGTTACAGAATAAAGGGTGAAGAGAACAGAGTTCTCATAACGTACTGTTAGCTATTGTAAGGAATTAAGAATAGTGGTACTGTGCTCTCTTCTTCTGCTCAAACTCTTACAGATGCATTTTGAATCATCCAAAGCTGTTTAATTGCCTTTTTTTGGAACTCCAATTAGGAGACCTTTACAATAATCAACCCTGCTAGAAATAAAGGCGTGGATGAACTTCCCCAGGTCAGGTTTAGATAAAAATTAGTGGATGTTCATGAGGTGATAAAAAGCTGATTTGCCAACTGCTTTAATATGATTAATAAAACTAGTAGTACACTGAGGTTATGAGGCTATTCTTATGATTCGGAAGGTTTTAACTCTAGATTGATCACTATTCTGTGCCTTTCATTTCTGTTCCCAAATAAAATCATCTTTATTTAGCTGCAGTTTTATCCCATCTAGCTAATGATGTGTTCATTGCACTTATTAGATGAGTCAAATAATTAATATGAAGAAAACAATAATGCATTCTCTATATTATTTGTAATGTGAAGGAATTCTGATCATTTACCACAAGCAATAGAATGCTGTATGCACTGCAGTAAGCTGGTGTACATGTACAAACCGGATTCCAAAAAAGTTGGGACACTAAACAAATTGTGAATAAAAACTGAATGCAATGATATGGAGGTGCCAACATCTAATATTT
>BRDA01000799.1:0-13774 GCA_036984385.1 Crenuchus spilurus
GAAGAAATGAAGAAATTAATGAGCAAGTAAACAAACCAGGGAGCGAATGAGAGAGCTATTGAGTGAGCCATGGAACCAGGAAGAGAAGTAGGAAGGAAGTGAGTGAGCAACGCCAAGTGACTACTTGTGTTTGTAAATAGTTCAGGTTCATGAGCTACAATCAGTGAGCAAAATGATCTTGAATCAAATCGGAGAAGAAGCTAAGCCTTATTTTATCTTGCTCACACCCCTCCCCCTCATCATAAACACACTGTAACCATCAGTTACAGATGCAGCAAACTGGACAAGATGTAAAACAAGATAAAAATTCCTTCTGCAAAGTTTGAAACCTTTAGAAGTGTTAATGTACTGTAATGAACATATTAGCAAGCCTTTGACCGCTGACGTATTTCCTGTTGTGAGAAACGTGAGGCGAGCACAGACAGACACGCATGAGCAGCAGGATGAAGTGAGCAGTGACTCGTGCAGCTGTGCAAAGACACAGATATCGTCTCTCAGCTCGAGCTGCCGTTGTTTGCTTGTTTCTCTGCTCACCTCATAGCTGATTCTGCTTGTTTGCACGCTCGGTTTAACCCAGTTTTGGCTCTCATATGCACTCCTCCAACAGAGCACGCAGTTCACTGTGCAGTCTTGATAGTGAGCTGGGGTGCTGGCGTGAAATGGAAACGAACATTAATGCTTATCGAACGTTATTGTGCTTCCCAGTCAGCTCATAGAATCCAAAATGTGTCTTTATTTTGGCTTTTAAAACATTTGGTGCGTTTTTAATCTCAACCTCACGACCTATGTCCACCATTTTTGCTATTACATATGCAACAAATGACATCACATTATAATCTATTCTATAACTGCATCGATGCTGAATTGCTCACGCCCACATCTTGATGTATCGATTATATTATTAACACTGCATTTTCCAGGTTTGCAGAAAAAAACCCTTCTTGTGAGCCATTCGAGAGGTAATGTGATGTAAATGAGTCTGTAGGGCTACTGTGTAGAGTCTAGGGAGCATGTCGTAGTTCGAGTTTTGTTTTGGTATTCGGCCTCGGCCGCTCGCTCGGCTCAGCTCGTGTGTGTTTGTGTGAATACGCACATGCAAGTCTGTAGCATGATTCCTGCTCTATTATTTTATATACATATTTTTTTCCTTTGTGGAAAGAGGACTTACTCTCACTAAAAGTGAGGGAGAGTCTCTGTGAGACTGAATGTGTGACGACACGCTGATTTGCATGACAAGCGCAGCAGAGCAGCAGTCAAAGCCTGTTAATGGCTCAAGCATTGCAGCACGGGTGAGAGAGATGACGAAAATATTCGTCAGGTTGGGAATTCTAGTGTTAATTTCAACACCTAACTAGTATGGAGCAAGTTTCCATGCTACTGTCTTTGTGTAATGTGCAAATCTTGCAATGACTGAGGTAAAACAAGCAGAGTCTTTACACCAATATGAGTTAATATAATATACACACATCCTTCTTGTGTATTTTCGGGTTCAGTTGCCTTTCTGTTGGTGTGGTAGCATTTAAGCTCAACTAGTTGAATAGCGTGCTCTGCAGCGTGTTAGGTCCAAACCATGTTTCAGTGAAAACTGCAACAAAACAGACACTGTGCTCATGCTGGTTGGCTCACTGAATTCAGAACTAATCCAGTTTTTTCTCCAAAAATCAGGCGTTTGCAAGAAATAGCGACGGAAGTGCCGTCCGGCTATAGTTAGCCTTTAGCTTAGCAGGGACACCAGCACACTTCCCCATTTCTGAAAGTCATGCGCACCGCTTCCTGTGACTTCTCCTCCAATCTACAGACTCCGAGGCTGGTTTTTGTAGCAACTGGACTTCGTCGGTTGTACACTAGAGTACAATGACTCATTTCTTTCCATGAACAGTTTGAGGTTCTAGGAAGGCTACTTCCTTAACAGAACACAACACAATACAAATAAAATACCTTTTGGAGACCTCTGGAGTGCAAACTACCACGCTGACATCTTGGAAATCTATATTTCTGTCCTTAATTCTGTCATTCACTGGCTCACTTACTCCCTCACTAGTTTCCTCACTCACTCACTCAGTCGCTCTTATCCTCACTACCCTTCTCACTTGTTCACTTGCTACCACACTCCCTGGTTTCCCAACTCACTCACTCATTTGTTCATTCATTTCCTTGCTACATCCAAAACTGGTTCCTTCAATCTCTCCATCATTTCTCGCTGTTTCTCTTGCTCACTTACTCCCTCACAATCCATACTGCATGTCCGTCCTTGATGTTCTCCCTCACTGGCTCACTTACTCCCTCAGTCACTCACTTTTTCCACCATCTTTCTCACTACCTCTCTCACTGGTTCCCCAAACTCACTCATTCCCCAAACTCGCTCATTCCCCAAACTCGCTCATTCCCCAAACTCGGTCAATGGTTCTTTCACTCACATGCCCACTGGTTTCCTCACTCACTCATTCCCTCATTTGCTCACTGTCTTGCACCCCCCAAGTCTCTTCCCAGTTCCCTTGATCTCTCCTTCGCTTGATTACTCACTCACTCTTTTCCCCCCTAGCCTTATTCCTTAGATCACCCCCACACTCACTCACTAAAAGCCCTCCAGCATCTTTTGTGTGCATCATCTGAGATGGGTATGAACCCAAACCAGCATGAGCTCATAAAAGAATATAAAGTATATATTAAATAAAAGGCTTAAAACTAAATCCTATGTCAGTAAGTAAATGTTGCACTTTTGATGCTGTAGTTATATCACAACAACAACCTTGATATATGAAACACTGACCTGTTGAGAACTTCAGCAATGTTGTAGACATCACCACAGGTAAACAAAAGTACCCAGGAAATAGTGGTGCTTCACATCACTGATGCTGCTTTATTGCTGCAAAAAAATAGCTGGAATGCTGGGTAACCCTGCTTCAACATGCTTGCGGCAGTTCGCCCAAATACCAAAAATCAATACAGAAATAAACAAGCACACTTATTAATTTCCTCAAGCTATTCCAGGTGAGCGATGGTTCATTTCATGGGGACCCTATTTTACAGACAAGCTGAAAAACTAATTTGGGTGCAGAAAGCCAAGTGTGTCCTTTAGGGAAAAAAAGACAAATCCAGTAGCCTTGAGGAAAATGTTGGGTTTTCAGGAGGCTGTCTGCGTGAGAGGACAGGGTCAGGGGGCGTGTTTGTGTATGTTTATATGTGTGTGTGAGGCTGAGGAGGCTGCCTTGCGGCACAGTGCCACAGGGCTCGAAATGAAAGGATTAGTCTACCTCCTCTGTTCCTTCTCTCTATCTGAGAACTCATTTCAAAGTTCAAGGGAGCTTCCTGGCGTACTGCTATTTTTGTTTGGCCGCTGGAACGTAGGGGGTCAAGGAAGGCCCACCATCAAACTCGACCAAGCTCATAAACCAAACACACCACAAAATCACTTGACGGCTCAACAACTCTACAAACACATTCACACTCGTTTTTATACAACGTCAGGACATGGAGCTATCCAAGCAGCTACATGCAATATTAACAACAACAACATATATGCAGACACATACATTCACATTAACAGATTGTGGATATTTTATGAACTGCATGAATGAGCATTTTCTACATTTCTGCATAAATATGCCATCAGATTTTCACCGGAAGTGCAAAAAATTAAATACAGTGGTAACCCTACTTACGAGTTTAATCCGTGCAGGAGCCGAGCTCGTTAGCTGGTTTGCTCATTAGCTGGATGCATTTTCCCCTTAAGAATACACGTAAAACTGATTAATCCGTGTCAGCCAGCCAATATACAGTATACTTTAATATGCTAAATAATGTTTATATAGATTTTTAAAAAATAAACATGACGACGACGCTCGTGTAGGCTGGCCGCTAATGAGAGGGAGACCGACGACGCTCGTGTAGGCTGGCCGCTAATGAGATGGAGGCCGACGGTGCTCGTGTAGGCTGGCGGCTGCATGGTTACACTTATCATATGAAAAGTAAAAGTAAAATGTGTCTAACGTTCTTGTTCACTACCTTTTGCTACCTTAGTGTCGCTTTCAACAGGCACTTTCACTTTGTATTGACTGACCTCTTCTTCTAAGGTAGCATCTAGGAGATGATACGACCGCAGCGCCCCTAGCGGTTTGGCATAGTTGAAGAAATTTACGCATCTCGTTAGCTGGAATATTACTCGTTACCTGGAACAAAAATATTCTGAGATCTCGACTCGTTACCTGGAATACTCGTTAGTAGGGATGCTCGTAAGTAGGGTTACCACTGTATGTGATCCTCCAAGATTAGCAGTTAACAAGAAATTACAACATGACCATAAAATTTAAATTACAGTCAAGTGCTTTCAATTAATGGGAAGACAAGCAAGTGTGACTGTGTGTGATCTTCACAACATATGTTCATTAGAATTGGCACAAAGATTTCTGAGAAAATGATTTGCTGCTGGCAGGAAAAGATTTTAAAACTACATCACAAGTGTTTAGGCTCCACCACTCAACTCAGACTGACTCTGTACAAAAGTCATTATTACCCTCATCAGCAGTGGTCAACCAACAAAGATCATTCCAACAGCAAGCCATGTAATAGTCTTCTAAGAAACTAAAGGGATTAATGTTTGAGTCCACCATCAGGAGAACAGAATGTTAAAAAAAGAACGCTGCTACACATCTGCTGTTTACATAAAATCACATGGACAAGCCAGAAGTCTATTGGATTGGAAATGATTTGTGGAGGGATGTGACAAAAAGAAAAAAAAAATTAATTAGAAGTGTTATGTTTAGAGAAAAGAAAGCAAAACATTCCAGCAAAAGAACCTTATCCGATCTGTGAAACATGGTGGTGGTAGTATCATGGTTTGGGCCTGTTTTGCTGCTACCACAACTTGTCAGCATTAATAAAACAATTCATTCTGAACTAGACCAGCAAATTTTTGAAGGTAAATATCTAGACATCTGTCCATGAACTGAATTTAAAGAGAATGGAGGTCACAGAAGTCATCCTATCAAAATGTAGTTTAAAAAGAAAGTTCTGGGCCAAATTCCTGAACTTAATTCAAATTAAGTTGTTGTGGAAGACCTGAAGAAGGAGTTCATTTGAGCAAACCCACCAATAGTTTAAGCTGTTCTGTTTGGGAGAATAATCTAAATGTCCTCCAACCTGGTATTAATATTGACGTTCTATTACACAATAGAAAACATATTTTGGTAAAAAATAAAAAGTAAAAAATTTACAAAATTAGGAAACTTTACACGGTTCCAACATTGTACACGAAACCTGTTTTTCTCTGGTTTTACTCCAAAAATAAGACATTTTAGTTCTGAAATTGTGCTATAAAAAAAAAACACACCTGTGACAGCTCCTCTTCCTCTGGCTGCTCCGCACTTGCTGGGGACTTCTCTTCTTTCTGGAGACTTGGTAACCATGATGACACACTCTTTATCAGGTAGTCACGGCCCTCCTGAAAAACCAAACAGCCACAATGCACAAGTCATGTATTTCTGTTTTTGTTTTCTCTGTACAAACAAGGGCAACCCACTTTACGCAGCCCAAAAACAATACAGGCTTTTCAGTTCCACCTCTTGTGTCGCCGAGAGTGAGGGGAAAGGGCTGCAGAGTGAGATGAGGAAAAGAAAAATTGAGATTAAAGGGAAAGAGCACTGGACCACAAGGTATCCTTTTGTAATGGTATTAAAGGCATGATACCATTTTAGCCATTATTTCTCTCAAATACTCAAAACAAATAGAAAAATTGTGTTAAAAGTACAGATTCTATTCTTTCTATCCAGACTATATTTGCACTTGTAAGACAAGATGCCTACTGGGACAATTACACATAAGGGTCCTTTGGTAATTTCTTCTTTTAAAGGAGTTAATTTTATATCAATGCGGATCTACCATGTCATTGTTTTTCTCTCTCCAACACAGAGAAAAATGCAGTTACCTATTGTTTTTTAGCTAATTCAAAACTCATCATTTTAGTCCCATTCTGATATAAATCTCTGATTTTCCAGGCAGATGTTATCTTGGTTGTGAAAATAAAGAGTTTGGACTGCTGCTTGTAGCTGTATTTAGTCTCTTAGTGTGCAGACCCAACAGAAACCCTACTGAATCACCAACAAAGAAACTGATGCTTTTGATGAGTCACTCAACCATGTACTTTGTCTGGATGGAAAAACATCCACTCAATACGCTACCTGGGAGAACATCATCCGGAGGAAGACAAGTGAGATCCCATAGGCTACAGGTAGAAGTTATTATTTACTTGTATTTCTCTCAGGCTCTTAAAGAACTATCATTAATGCTGTTGAATTAATATAACGACAAACACCAGTTTAACTGAAGAAGTATAGTTCTGTAGTCATTTTAATGCTGTTTTATCACTGAGGTAAAATGTTTCATTACATCTCCCTGATAAACAAATCCTGTCTGAATGGGGCTACAGAGATATTTCAGTATGATCAGAATTTAATAAAATCTTGTTTGGCTCTCATCCGACATCAAAACCTAAAGAAACGTCAGATCTGCAGACTCCAAGCTGTCAATACAGAATGTAACACAACTACACATGAAATCAATTACATAACAATGTCATTAATTAGGTAATTACACAATTATGATGTTAAAATACGACTACTACTGCATTTCTGTCCTTCTAAAATGTAACTAGACTCAAGAGAGTTACCCAAAATTGGTCATCTTGTTTAACGGAGGCACCTGCAAAAGCAGTCTGGATCCCTCTGGAGCTCATACAAAAGATGATACGTGCTTGTCTAACACCATCTTGCCACCTAGTGGCTGAAACGGGCACTGCTTTGCAATAGCTTCACCCCAGGCAAGAGTGAATTGGTTATGTGGTGTAATATCTTAGACAAGCGCTCTCAATTAAATTGGCTAATATATTCTCAGACATGACCCAGCTAACACTCTCCTTCTTGCAATCTCTCACTCATGGAGTTACACAACTTGTTCCTGAGAGCTGCTATGGGGCCCTTTGCTGATTAAGACTTTGTAATTAAAATTGCCCCCTTAATTTAATGAGGCTCAACTATGTGCTATCCCACCTCCATCAAAGCACACCGATGAGAAGAATTTATGAAACCTCAATAAAACTGATGGCTAGAATTCCATTCACTTCTAATGCTCCTAGCAGTAAATCAAGGAGAGACACACAATGAGCACTGTATGATCATAAGGGCTGTAACCTCTGATTATAAAAATGATATACATTTTTTTCTTTATTACCATAAAAAGAGTAATCATGAGATTTTACAAAGAAAAATTAACTTGAATAATAAGAGCCCATGCATTGCTTTTGACTAATTCCATAATTGTCAACTGGCCACTTTATTCAGTTTGTTTTGCCAGAGTTCTCTTGCTAATTTTTGACAATGTCTGTCATAGCAAAATTTATGCATAAAGCACTCTCACATTTTTAATCTTAAAAAATGGCTCAATATTCGTTTAATTTTATTTATAAAACAAATGAATTGTCCTTATTTTACATATTGAGTTGCCTCATTCAAGAGCAAAGTGTTATGGTGGCACACCAAATTATTACAAAATTTAATCAAATTAACTAAAACAATCGGTCATCGGCCAAGTTAGCTGTAAAGAAATCTGAATCGAATCAGCCATGATCAATGCATCCCTAGCTCTTTCTCACCACTTCAGTGACAGTGATGTGGTGGTGGTGTGTTTGTGTGTTGTACTGGTATAAGTGGATAAGACAGCAATGCTATTATACTGACCAACCTTGTTGCTTATAAATAAAGATATAAAGTCAGAGAAAGTAGCGCATCTGTTGCTACACAGTTTGTGTTGGTCATCTAGTCCATCATCACTTTAAGATGTTTAAAACTCCTGTACCTCTGTATGTGTCAGATCCACTCTTATCAGCACCACACACACCGACCACCCTACCACCATGCCAGCATCACTACACTGCTCACTGCTGTATAGATACAGCACCCAAATAATACCTGCTATGTCGAGGTCCTGATCATTGAAGAACAGGTGAAAGGAGGTTAATAAAGTATACAGAGAAACAGATGGACTACAGTCTGTAATTGTAGAACTAAAGTGAAACTATATGGTCAGTGGAGCTGATTAAATTGACAATGAGTACAAGGAGGTGGTTTCAAACACACACCGTGTCTTACTACTAGAAAGATCAGAAGCAGATTTTAAATCATGCACTATGGAGTAAGATCATTTCAAATAAGTTTGAATGAGTAATCGTGCCAGTCAAACAGGATAAAGGCTGTAGACAGTGTCTGTAGAGTGCAGGAGATGTACCTCAGCTTTCTCAATGCTGAACAGGTAGCTGGCCATTAGTTGGAGGGCTTCAGGGTTGTGCTGGTCATGGTGCAGAGCTTTTTCAATGGCCTCCTTACACTTCTCGGATGCTCCTTCTTCCATACTGTCAAAAAACAGCATTATATCAATAGTTACATAACCTCTTCCACAGGCATGTGGAGAATAACAGTAATACACAGTATTGGCATGACTGTATGTTTGGTTTGTGGAGTACATGAGAGTGAAAATTTGAGGTTTTTGACTATGGTGAATTGAGTGGAATTAGATCGAGTCTAACTGTACACCAGGAGGGTGGATCTACAAGGTTGTATATAAGATTCACAATCCTGTTATAAAATCTCCTTCATAAGTGAACAGATGTAAAAATCCATTGCAGTCTATGAGTAACAAACCTAAAAACAAGCAAGTTATCTTCACTGGTGTTCCTGCTTGCTTTCAGGCTTGTATTAATTACATCCAAGTTGAGTGACAAAAATATTCCATTTGTAAACCCATCAAAACTCCAACAATGCTTTCGATCTATGCTTCATTGTCCTACAAAGAGTAAAACTATCTCTGATGTTTGGCTCTGAGCAGTTAAGATGCTTCTGTTCACTTCAGAATTCATCCTGCTGTCCACACACATCATGAATAAAGACGAGTGATCAATTTCCTCCACAGCCATACGCGCCCATGTTTCATACATGAGGTGATTCACTTTGGATCATGAGTAGTTACGCTTCCTTTCTCCTTCCATCACAGTTTACAGGTTAATCTTCATCTCATTTGTCCAGAAGACCTTGGCCAAGAATAAAACTACTTTATAGCAAACTATAAGCTGGTCTGGGCTTCAGGGTTGGGATCTTAAGGCTTAACAGTTGAAACGTCTGAAGTCATGTTGGTGGATAATTTTCTTAATGCTATTTTGTGAGACATCTATTACAAAACGGTTTTATTATGGTGGTATCCACAACTGCTGCGTTCCATGCTCAGTCTCCTCTGTCCCCAGACGTCTGTTGAGTGTTGTAAGAAGAAGGGGGGATGCCACACAGTGGTAAAAATGGCCTTGTCCCAACTTTTTTGGGATTTGTTGACGCCATGAAATTTTGAAACAACATATTTTTCCCTTAAAATGATACATTCTCTCAGTTTAAACTTTTGATCTGTGATTTGTGTTCTATTCTGAATAAAAAATTAGATGTTGGCACCTCCACATCATTGCATTCAGTTTTTATTCGCAATTTGTTTAGTGTCCCAACTTTTTTGGAATCCAGTTTGTACACTGTATATAGTAGGGTTGAGCCGAAAACTCGTTTCAGACGAGTATCTGGTACGGATAAAGCATTTGGGACGAGTACAATCATTAAATGAGTAAAACTGGTCAATATCCGTGCTCGTGCTGAAGGAAAATTCTCATTGGGTAACGGACTGTCTTCACGATCTGTGATTGGCCAGTCACACAGAGCACCCACCCCACCCTACATACACGTCTCTGCCAGAGCTGTGTCTCGCCGTCTCTCGCACACCTTAATCAACATTGTTTAACTTTGTGTGGGGAAAAAATGGCAAAAACGTTTGGTAGTAAAAATAAATAATTGAAAGAAGAAAAAATAAAAAAAAAATAAAAATAAAAAAGGAAGTTGTGTTGAGTATTACAACTCTTGTTCATGCAGACTTAGTAGTTCGTAATTTCCTACTTCATGAGTTGTACTCATTTATTCACTTAAAGATATTCATGTTCTGAGTTTATAAAAACTTTGTTCTGTAAATAGTTCTCTTACTTTTGTGATCAAAAACATTGATTTGAATCTCAAAAGTTCTCAAATAAACACTACATATAGATTGAGATTAAGATGAACCAATTTGCCTATGTGATTTTTCACACAACGGAATTTGACCTCCGCATTTAACCCATTTGTGCAGTGAAACACACACACACACACACACACACACACACACTAGTGAACACACTAGGCTGTGAGAATTTGTGCCCGAAGCGGTGGGCAGCCCTTATCCACCGGTGCCCGGGGAGCAGTTAGGGGGTTAGGTGCCTTGCTCAAGGGCACTTCAGTCATGTCCTGTCTGGGGATCAAACCAGCGACCTTCTGGTCACAAGACCAGATCCTTACCACTCGCCCATGTTAACTTCTGATCAATTCATATAAATTTCAGACTTAAAATAATGTAGCAATTTAAGACCCACCTACTTCCAGTTAAACCACGCCCAATTGCTGTTTAGGCCCCGCCCACTCCAAGTACAGATACGGATACAGATAATTTAGATGGTTGAACAGATACAGATAGTGGAGTACTCGCTCATCCCTAGTATATAGCTTGAATCAAAATATATTTTTTTTTATATTTGTGATAGGAGCATAATTAAGCAGAGAGCACATTTTTCAGGGCGAGTCAGAGCACAGCACTTTTTTACCATCACCTGTCATCTCTGTTTACAAAGTTCAGAGCTCAAAAGTCTTGGCTATACATGTTTAGAGTATGTTTTTTAATATATCAGCACATTTGAAAATAGGTTCAAGTTTAAGTTTAGAGCAGATTTAATCAAAATATAGATTTATGACACTCTTACTGTTTAAACACGGTTGTTTCTGAGTTTGTGCTGAACTAAAGCCTGTGTAACACTTTTGGGGGGGGGAATACATTTAGATGGGTGCAATTTATAAAAGGTCTGGGCATGTTGGACTACATCAGAGTGTCTGAAAACGCCCAGCAGACTGCAGAGAGTTAAGAGTGGAGCTTCTCAAGTTCTGGCATGATTTAGATGGAAAAAGTGAAGACACTGTGGTGGACGTACAAAAATACAGATACACCCACGTATCACAATATTATGTTTTATTCACTTTATCAGTCATTCTTTCTCGTGGTGATGCACACATGATCATTCTTTATCTTCTCTTTCCACACTTGATGTGCTGATGTAAATTATTTCACACCTTGAATGTAGCAGCTTGGAGGATGTTCATTTTAAGAGGAAAGAGAATCAAGATGGACCAAAAGTGAGATTGTGATAAGCAGTTGATGCTGTACCAATTCTCACAAACACAGTACTGATTTTTAATGAATAGTTCACATGCAAAGATTGCTGGCAGTGCTTTTGACATTATAACAGTGTTATAGTCTATCTTTAGTAATTAGACTCTTCTACTCCACTGGAAAGAACAAGTACAAAGACATATTGTTAAAACTTTTCCTAATTAGATGTACAAAAAAAAAAAAAATCACAATATGTACTAGTGTCCAAATATTTGTGGACACACCATCTAAAGAATACACTCAGCTACTTTAAGTTGCACACAGTGTGGACAACAAACACAGCCTGCCTAGCCCCTGTAGAGATATCCTGCCAATGGGACTCTCTGAATCAGATAAACATGACCCTATTGGCACCATGCTCAACACCAGGCATGGGCTAGAGCAGGGGTGTCAAACTCCCGTCCTGGAGAGCCGGGGTCTAGCACAGTTTGGTGATTTCTCTGCTCTGACACTACAATTAAACCTGGTCATTACGTGCTGAGCTGAATCAGGTGTGTTTGATGAGGAAGCTCACCAAATTGTGCAGGAATCCGGCCCTCCAGGACTGGGGTTTGACACCCCTGGGCTAGAGGGTCTAAAGCCCCCCCAGCATAAAGCTGTGTAGCACTGGATCCGTGTTCTCTGGATTAATGGTGCTCCATCCAATACTTCTGGGATGAGGCAGGGTGGTGACCATCCACCATCCTGACCTCACTAATGTTTTTCTTGCCAAAGTGCAATCAAATCCTCTCAACAAAGCTTCAAAATCTAGTAGAACAGTAGATACAAACAGATTTAACAGCAATAAGATCAGAAGACTTGAGTGACAAACAAGGGTCAAATTATTATTGCCAGACTTATGGGTCACAGTATTTCTGAAATAGAAAAGCTTCTGTGGTCCCAATCAGCAGTGGTCAGTACAAACCTCTGAATTCCCCCAGACATCAATCCAATCAAGCATTTGTTTGATGTGCTGGAACAACAAGTCCATGCAACTTACTGGACATCTATGAAGTCAGGTCAGAGCCAAGCATAATATGCATATTAACATACTGGGTATAATGTTTTGGCTCATCAGTGTACATTCAACAAAAAAAGAAATTAAAGGATTAAGAAAGGATTAAGCCTATTCCTAGACTACAAAGCACTTTGAATGGGGATTTTCCATTATAAGGAAAAAAGGCTTAATCCCCATCAAAGGTGTCAATGATACATGCTCCCCTTCAAAAAGACACCAATGACTTTGGATCTGCAGTTCAAAACTGACTGAAAAATACAGGGACCTGGAAGACCTGCCAGTCTCCTGAAACGACTGGAAACTGTAATAAATACAGAGCTGACAAAAAATACTGAAAATATTTGGTTTTCCTTGACAAATCAAAAATAATAACTTGTATTTGTTCCAGCAATTATAAGTACATCTCTGACTATTGATCAGTACTGTTTATAAATCAATTTCTTCTTCATTTTTAGCATCATAATGGCCTGCTTAAGTAGTCAACTCTAGCTGTAATTATAACATCTAGACCAGGAGGGGTATTCCCCAAAGCAAGGTTTCTCAGTCAGCTGGATAATTTGAGGGATTCCAATAGGAATGTTCCTTAGGTCTTCTCCTACTGGAATGGCTTGTTTTCTTGGCCCAGGCTATCTGTCTTTATGTGTTTACACTCCGAGGAGGTATTTCACATAGTACAGGGTTCATACACTTTTTTTATCAATAAATTTCCATGACTTTTCTAAATCTAGGAACATTGCCTGGAAAAGATGTTTTGTGTTTTCACAGGACTTGTAGGAAGAATGAGAATTAGCCACTTTTAGCGCTCACAATACCTCTGCAGTTAAAGTTTCGTTCTTGGACACAGCATTTGAAATGGTTCCTTGTTTCATGGTAGCTGAGAGGGAAGCACTGCAGTTTGCAGAAAGTGTTGGTCACTGGGGTGTAGAAGATGGTGATGGCGTTCATAGTTGATGTCACACGCAGCAGCAGACTGGTGTTTAGCACCTTTCGCATGTCTAGCTAGCGCTGCCTCCCCCATATTCAAAATGTTGAAAGTTTTTCTACAGAGTGCACATTTTGCATGTCCTGGGTCCTGGACTTTCTTAACCCAAAAGCCTTATATTTGTCCATCTGAAGCCCGACATCATTAAGTCTACATTTCCCTGGCATTGCAATATTTTGAGCAAAACTGTGCTCTTACCCTGCTAATTGAACCTTCACACTCTGCTCTTACTGGTGCAATCTGCAATTAATGAAGATTGGCCACCAGACTGGTCCAATTTAGCCATGAAACCTCCCACACTAAAATGACAGGTGTTTCAGTTTCATTGTCTAACTCCTGTATATATATATACATATATATATATATATATATACACACATATATATATATACACACACATATATATATATACACACACATATATATATATACACACACATATATATATATACACACACATATATATA
>BRDA01000801.1:11568-21988 GCA_036984385.1 Crenuchus spilurus
ATCACGAGAACAAACATATTCACACGTGATTTTATAAAAGTATTTCACATTTAATGGAAACACCACAACTGTGAAACTTGTTTTGAATTGTTTTTGCGCAAAACTGCAATGAAAACTAGAGACTGAGGGAGCCGTATTTGAAGCCGTTGGCTTTGCACGTTAAGCTGCCTGGCAGCCGTAGTCAACTGTTAATGAACTGCACTGCTTGGCAGGAGCTTAATGTTGAATTGAATTGTTTAATGCGGTTAAATGTCAGATGTGCTAGTAAATGACTGAAATATTGGAGTATTGTCACACTGTATGTTGTGTAGATTTCAGAGTGATGCTGTAGTTATCAGGTTTAATGGGTTGTAAGTCAGACTCTTGTGGCTTTTTACTTTATTAGCTATTCTACCATCCAAACCACAGCCAGACACTCACCAATCTGCATGACTCTGCCAAACACAGACGAATTGTCCACAGTGCTGCAGTTCCAGCGCCGGTGGCGGAACTGGTACTGACACTCGCGAATGCCCGTCTTGGCTCCCTCGCCTATGTACTGCATGTGGTCCTGGTACAGCTGGCACAGCTTCTTCTGGCCTTTAGACAAACCTGCCAACTGACTGCACAGAGGCTGAGCACCTATGATGTAAGCTTCAGGAATCAGCAGTGGGTTCATAGCCAGAGACCTGTAACACACACACACACACAAAATTAGTCCACTAGGAAATATGATACACTGTGGAAATTATAGAAGGGGGATGCTGAGTGCCCCCAACAATTCTGTTCTTAGACACAGTAAATCATTAGCACGTGTAAGCATTCAGAGAATAGAACGGGTTCGATATGTGCCTGCGCGCGCACACACACACACACACACACACTGAAAGTATATAGTTGTCAAGCTGTAAGTGTTGTAAAAAGAGGGATAATCATGATTGCCATCCACACTGAAGAGGGGATCCATTATCTGGGGTAGGTATGGCTAGTCTTACTCAGGCTGAAGAGGCTCAGACTGAAAACTGGAATTCGGGATTAAGAAAGGAGAAACAGGCTTGTAAGAAGCTGGCAAATGCACAGCACCGAAATGTAATGATATAGTCCATGAACGGGTTCACATTAGGACTCAGCTGATGGAGTTTGGCTTATAAAAATGGTCTGATGTTAATTATTGGATTATCCTGCCAATAAAGTGCTGATACCCATTAGAGCTTTTACATTACGAATAATTAATCAGATGTGAAGAAAACTGCTGGTGTGAAGAGAAGAAATGGACATAAAAACTACTGAACAAACCAATTTTATATTATTTAAGACTGTTTATAGACTATAGAGGAATAAAAATAAAATCTATTTTATGTCTGTATGAGTGGGTGACTGCTATTCCACAGTTTGGGAAATGACACTCATGGTAGTAAAGCTCTGTTTAATAATAATAATTTTTAAATTTAATTAAATAAAAAAATAAAATAAAATAAAAAAAGTAATAATAAACAAAATAAAAACATTATAATGCCCAACACGATCAGTTATAACCATTTTTAGCTTCTTAAATCTATCACTAATAAAACGTTCACACTGTTTAAAGTCTGTTCACATCCCAGTTGTGCCACATGCTGCCCGCTGGCTTTGGGCACCAGAGGTTAGGACTAGTAATGAAGAAATGAAGGACAGAAAGCAAAGCACCGACAAATCAATCACACGCAGAGAATAAACACAGAAAAAGGCAATGAAACGTATACACAGTGAACGTGAGCCAGATGTAAACAGCCGTCAATTCATTTTTCTTCCAGTAAGTCAAATAATTAGAGACGTGACGAAGCTGGATTTATTACTGTTGTGTATGAAGCTGGTAACCAGGCAGACTCGCTCTGTTCCCTTCCACACAGAAACCCTAAAGGACATCACTGCAGAACTTAGGATGGCTGGGATTGTTAAGAACACAAGTCAAACCAAGAGGGTACCACTGGAGTTTGGATAGAAAAGTACAAAAAAACGACCATTTCCCCCAAATCTTCAGCTTTAAACGCGTTCGAGTGAGCAATTCATTTCTCCTTCATTTAAAAGAGTTAAGAAAGTCTCAAATGTACGATACTGGAAACCAGAGTCGGCACGGCAAGTAATACATACTGAGCAGAACACGTCCAGAAATCAGTAAAAGCATCATTTTCCTCCTCTAACACATACATTTGGTTTGTCTGACATTTGGAACAGAGTGGACCAATTTGGCCTTTTCTATTAATGGAAATAGGAAGAACAAACCCATAGAAACACACACACACACACACACACAAGCCTACACAGTTCGTGCTGGCACATATTTGGAAATTCATTCAAAAACCACAGCATTCTATGTTTTATATAATATTCATCATTTTGGTTTGGCAATGCAGCGGAAAAGAAAATAAAGAAGGGGGAAAGTCAGATGTGATGTGTATGTGCTAAAGTCAGCATGTTGAGAGGTTTTTTTATTTTAGAACGAGTTCATATGTGGTGGGACACCGAGAGACTGAACCGCACAGCTTAAGACACAATGTAGCACTCAGAGAGAGAGAGAGAGAGAGAACGAAGAGGACAAAGAGGAGGAGAGCGAATATTCATCCCGTTTGGTCAAGTCCATTATCCACGCTTCATCTCTCACTGCAGCTCGTCTGGCCAACCTCACAGTCAACCACACACACTAATAAAGCCGCGTTTGTGTACACGGACACATACCACCATGAGGTAGCCTCCACCACCACCTGCATGAAGAAGGCCAGGAAGGTGATGGCCATCACTCCATGCCGTGCATCCATCGCTCCAACACAGCCTGAGCAGCCCAGCCTGCTTCTGAAGAGCATTCTGCGAGAGAAACAGAGAACACCGTTTACTCAACGTACACACACATCTACACACTTCAAACACAGCAGACAGGTGTGTGTGTGTGCAGGCTGAGAGTGAGTGCGCAGAGTGCATTTTACTGCATGGCATATTTGCTATAGCACAGTGTGTTTGCATTAGTGCACTGTATGTGTGTGTGTGTGTGTGTGCACGTGTAAGGCAACATCCCAGCTTTGTGCTGTATATGTATATAAAATATCTCTGTCAGAACCTCAAATTAAATATTCTTAACTTTTAGTATTAAACCACGTCAAAAAAATGGATTTCAAGACATTTTGGAGTAGTTAGCTCACACTGGTCCATTCATCCTGAAATATACATAGATATACACCTGGTATAATAATAATAATAATAAATAACAACAATAACAACAACAATAAAATAATAATAATAATAACAATAAAATAATAATAATAATAATAACAATAACAACAACAATAACAATAAATAACAAGAACAACAACATCATAATATTATTATTATTATTATTATTATTAACAACAATAAAATAATAATAATAATAACAATAAGAACAACAACATCATAATATTATTATTATTATTATTATTATTATTATTATTATTATTAACAACAACAATAAAATAATAATAATAATAACAATAACAACAATAACAATAAATTACAAGAACAACAACATCATAATATTATTATTATTATTATTATTAACAACAACAATAACAACAATAAAATAATAATAACAATAACAATAATAATAAACAAAAAGAACAAGAACAACAACAACATCATAATATTATTATTATTATTATTATTAACAACAACAATAAAATAACAATAACAACAACATAAAAATAATAATATCAACAACAACAACAAAACAACAACAACAACAACAAAATAATAATAATAATAATACATCCAAGTAAAAATTAAGATACTGCTTTGTTTTGACAGTGCTGTGTGTGTGTGAGACTTGGTTCTGATGTATTCACCTGCATGTGCTGGGGTCTGTGTGTCTTCATGTGCTTTTGCATATTTTGTGTGCAGGACCAGGGGGGTATTCCACAAAGCAGGATTTCCAAGTTAGCCAGATAGTTTAAGCCATACTTTGAGTTCTGAGCAATAGGGACGTCCTGCTGCTCTTTTGTCATTGGACAGGTTCGACTTCGGGCTTGCGTTACCTGACTAAACTGAGAAAGCCTGCTTTGAGGAATACCCCCCCTGAACACTCAGCTATAAGCTGCACTACACCTACATCCTCACTACAGCTATGAAAGAAAAAAAGCCTCATTATTGCCTTTAGTGGCACATGTTTATCTGGCAGTACACAGTCTGTAAGCATTCAGAATGTGTTCCATCACATTTTACTCTCCGAATTCTTCAGCTGTCAACAAAATACAGTCAAACGGGTAACTTTTAAACCTTTTTTTAGTTTTAAACATCAGAGTATATAACTGACTGCTAAATTTAAGTACTGAAAGGTGTCGGTCCTTGGCGCAGCTCTAGTGTGTGTGTGTTAGTGAGAGTGTATTGATACCTGTGTATTGTTTGCGTGCATAACAGTCTCTGTCCTTGCATTTCATTTAATATGTGTGTGTGTGTGTGTGATTGTGTAGTTTGAGCCCTTTCCGTGTGCAGGGCCCGACCCAGCTCACATATCTCATAAAACTGATAGACGTTCAACGCAGGACACACCGTGGCCTCTAGGCCCTCAGCCCAGTGTGCAGGCTGACCTGCGAGTGCCTGCGTCCAGCCTGGCCCGGACCGCAAATCAGAACAGTCCCCACTTCTTTTCACTTAATCACTCTAAATTACCAACCAAGCGAACGGCTGCCCTAACCAGAGAACAAAGAATGTGGAGATATCTGATATTTTGCATAAATAGCCGCTTTTGGTGATTTACTGCTTTTCGCGAGCGAGATCAATGGGGTGGTTTTCATTCTGCGTCCAAACCTTTGGAGAAAATGTTTTTTGAGGTTACAGCTTTATCTGCACAATTGCAACGAGGAGCGAGCCAGCTGATGGCAGTGCGCTGATGGGTATTTTATGGTTGGACCACTGTTAGACAGAAAGCACGTAAGATGGATTATGCATTTAATGGAAGTCTTCAAAAGACAGAAGTGTGCACGGACTGGAGCTGCATATAATATCCATAATTATTCACTGAAGGTCAACAAACCTGCAGCCCTGAAGAATCAGAAATTAATCCAAATCGTATCTTTTCTTCCTCTGACGGACTCCTCTGAGGCCGAGCTGAGTAAAGAGCTTTTCCGTACCCATCCTACAGAGGACACGCAAAGGCAAAGCGGCACAGTGCAAAGCCAGCAGACTGAATATGGCAGCGGGGCAACATTTAAATATTATTAACAGCATTCAAATCTACACATGAATATTCACAGTAACCTCACGGTGACAGCCTGTGTGTGATGTAGGGCAGAGTTTAGGTTCAGAGATAAACCATAAAGCTCGACACTGCAGAGCTCAGAAGTGCTCGAGTGTTTTTAATCAAGCTGTTTTAGGAAAAGCTGCAACATTACTCACATTTGCACTGATAAAGTCTGATCCTTATACCTGCTTATACATGAAGGCAGAGCTAGTGTGTGATTTATTTACTTATTTAAAAATGTTTAATTGAGACTACTTGAAAATCCTGACTTACATAAAAATAAATAAATAAGACAAAACATAAGAATTTTAATTAAATTAGGAGAATTAAATCAAACTAAATAAAAGTAATGTACGTAACTCTGAACCGTCTTCTGGTAGAGGGGTACACTGCTGTACTAAATAGCACTAAAGATTGCTCAGGGACAGTGAGGAGATGCAATAAATTCTTCTTCATTTTGTCTTCATTTAGCTAATAATGTCCTGTGTCTTAGATTCTGGTTAATGGTGCTCAGGTGATGGAGAGATAGAGCAATGAAAAATTTAAAAGCTAAACATCTGAACATCTCTGCAGTCTGTGCTTAAACCTGCAGCTTTACTAAGTGCTTCAGTCTCACAGTTTTAATCTGAACCTCAAACAGAGATCAATAAACCAAGACCTGTTTAGCAAGACCTCCATTACCATTCTCATAACCTTCAACATACACACCCTACAAAACCAGTCAGCGGAAAAATATACACATACATTTAAATAAAAGTACATAAATAATCATCATAATGAATCACAATAATGGACAATAATAATAATAATAATAATAATAATAATAATATCAAAATAATAATAATATTAATAATAATAACAATAATAATTTAATTTAATTATTATTATATAATTATTATTATTTTAATTTTATAATTATAATATAATTATTTTTTATTTAAAATTATTATTATTATTATTATTATTATCATCAATATTATTATTAATAATAAAACTATAATAATAATAATAATAATTATTATTATTATAATATCCTCCGCTGGTCATATGTAATAATAATCGCGGTGGTGATAAAAGTATTTTTGATAAGTTGTATAGTGTGGTAAAATTTTACAACGTGGTTTTATTGCCCTTTTATATCTCTATGCATAATTAAAAGCGTTCAAATCTCAACATTAATGTGAAGCTTTTAGCATTTTTTTTAAAGTCAGACTTAAACGGGTCACAATCTACAGAAACTACATCACTATCACAGTCTTACTAAAGCCACATAAACAATAAACTCACAAATGAGTGAGACTCGAGTCAGTATAAACTTTACCAGTGTGCCAGTAAAACTGATGTTCGGAGATTTGACTTGATTTTTGTTAAATGAACTCGTTTCTTTCTGTAGTTTAAATAACGTGTAAACTCCTCCTGCACTCAGTTTGAGAACATATAATCAGTTTTACAGAAAAAGTCAAGTCTAAAAGTCCCCAAAGCGACTTCCTGAAGCTCTATTTCCGCTGCTATTATTACCGATCACCTCAGCGGTCAGATTCACTGATCCACATCAGATTTACCCATAAGGCCAAGCTCACAGCTGACAGCAGAGCATTCGTGGACTAGTGTTTGAGACTGTGTGGATGCTCAGTGATGTGAAGACATTTTCTCTACATGTGCAGTAGATGTATTAGCGCAGTACTGACTCGCAGTCGTGTGTATATGACTGTATATGACTATGAGAGGTTCCGGTAGGTGGCGCCCAACACAACGAATTGCGCAGCAAATCCAACTTCTCTCGTGTTCACGATGTTGAGCTTTCCGCTGAGGAGCCGAGAGGAGACGTTCAGTGAGATGTGATGAGACTTTAGGAGACCTCTTGTAATGCTCGTACACGTTTGTTTAGTGTACGAAGGCACACATGTAATGTCAATCCTAATTCACCATTACCTTTTATTTTAAACCCTTTTAAATACGTTACACTATCATTTTCATACCCTTACATACGCAAGACCCCCCAAAAGATTTGAACCGAGGACACATGACCTCGTGTTTATGTAGTTTCTACATTTCCTTGATGTTTCTTTCAAAATAAACCTGGCTTATAAGCATCAGGAAAACAGATAAAAATATAAAAAAACATTAGACCAAAAAAGAGACTTACTATGTAAACGGCTGAGCCAGGGAGCCTCTTATAAATGCTGGTGAGTGAAGCTAAATCCCAGTGCAAGTCCCTGTGTTAGAGTATCCCACTGTTTTTGAGTTTACAACACCCCAAAAAGCTGCAATCCACAAGGAAATTGTGCCAGCTTGCAGTCCGGCTAAGCACAGTGTCCCACAGCAATCCGAGGAAACACTGGCTGAGAAAATACATTCAACAAGCAGCAAAGTACTTCTCACTACTTCCCCGTGTAAGTTTGAGCAGAGATCCGAGGCGTTAGACAGAGTGAAGGTACAGCAGTAAATCCCAGTGTGATGAGGCGACGATCACCCGGCGTTTAACTCTCTACCTGCTAAAAGATCCGTGTGGGTATCTTCTTCACTGTGTGGACCTCCATGCTGTTCTCTTCAGAGGAGATGCTGTAACATTAGGTTTCCAACAGAGCCGGCTGTGTGGCAGGAAAGAGGTGAGTGTTCCCAAAAACCACGCTTAAGGAGAGTGACTCCAGATTTGAAGGCGCTGGGAGAAAGACGCTGAGCTATATCGATTCTCCCCCACCCGTAGTCAGGCAGGACCGGCCTGCTGCGCCGTGATTGGCTACTACTTCTCTCCTCTGGCGCTGTAATTGGCTGCTACTTTGCACTCATAGGCAGTGCATCGTCTGAAAGGATGCATCCCAAACCACATACATCCACACTAAAGAGGGGCTCTCTCAAAATATGACACCCCCGTTTATAGGTATAAAACGAGTAGTACGCAGTTATCGACGGGACGTTCAGAAACAGCAGACAGCTTGTAAAGATGTACTTATTAACCAATCGGCTCACACGAGTCGAGTTACAAGTAGCCAATCCCAGCAGCAGAGGGGCGGGACGAAATACGGAAAACGGGTGGGAAAAAGTAAACCCGCTGAAACGAGGTGCAGAAACGCTTTAGAGGGTGTCACCTGCTCTCGCGCGTTGTCCAACCACGGCTCCTCCAACCACGCTTGACGCGCGAGGACAAACAAACAAATAAACAAACAGGCCTGGCTCTCGGCGCATGCGCACAGAGCGCCGATCTAAACGAAAAGTAGTAAGTAGGCTCATCTGTGTGTAAAAAGACAAAAAAGAGAGAAGATGGGATTAACGTGAAGTAATGTAAGCTGTCAAATTCAACAGAGGGGAAACAATAACCAATAAAAATAAATACAATTAATATAAACACTAAATAAAAATAAATATACAGAACATGACGAACCACCCTGACAATAAAATATGAATAAAACAGTTAATGTGCAGTGGATTTTCTGTCGATCACAGTCGATTACTTTGGTCTTAAACTTTGGGAGCTACTGTAGATATAATCTGAGAAAATAAAACACACCGGCGCCAAAAACAACACAACAGCTCGTGATAAGGAGCCGGAAGAGCAAACCGTAAAGAGATGAGAGCTCTGCAGGCTGATAGTTTGAGGCGCAGCAGTGAGTGGATCTGAGCTCCACTAGAACTGAGCTGTGACTGTAAAACTGGGCGGAACCGGCTGAACAAAGCGCCCCTCTCTCACTCACTTCCCCAAAATAAACCCATAAAGGACCCGAGGCTACTGGAGCAGCCCGGCCAGCCCAAGAGTGTGCGGCAGCAGACCCTAGTGTGTCTGTGTGTGTGTTTCTGTCTCTTTGCGGGGACACGATGTCCTCATAATGATAAGAATACAAGCCAGAAGTGGGAGGATTTTTTGCCAGAGCCTATAATGAAATATGCTGTTTTTACATAAATTTTATTTATTTATTTATTTATTTAGCAGATAGTTTGTCTTTTATTTACTGAGATGAAGGTTAGGTTTAGAAGATTATTGCTACTATAATACAAGACTTAATGAAATGTCCCCATAAATATAGTAGTAGTGTGTGCAGCTGCTCTTATAGTGCAGAACTATAGAGATCAAATATGCAAAAGTGTCAAAAGTATTGACATTCATGACTCAGGTAGAAGTATAGATACTAGGGTTTAAAAAGACTTTTATAGAAGTTAAAGTATCAACTTAAGCTTTTTACTCAAGTAAAAGTACAAAAGTTCTGGTTTCAAAACTACTTAAAGTATAAAAGTAAAAGTAATGTAAGGAAAACAAATGCCAAAACTTAGGCTGTGCCACAGGGGCATACAGAGCACTACCCCACCTCCCCCACTCCCAAAATAAATGTTTTCTAAAAGCTGTAATGATATTAAATATTAAAATGGTAATGTTGACATTTTTTGGATGTACTGGTTACCTGTTTCAGCTGCATATATGCCCCTTAAAAATGAAAACATTTTGCACTAAATGTATATTTAATAGCAATTATGTTGCTATTTTGTGTTTTATGTTCTTCTGTGTTATTTAGGAGCATTATTTAGTATTTAGAGTAAATCCTTTATTTTTCTGGCAATCGATTGCTTTCCCTGATTGCAAATTTACTCTGTCTCCATTACTTTTCCCTGAGGAGATCAGGGCAGTGTTTTAAGGTAGCACAGTTTTCTTACTGTAGCCTGTTATGCTAAGCAACATTTTTTATTTATTCCTTTGTTATCCTGGTAAAAACAATACAAATGGACTTGTCTGAGGACTACATTTCGTCTCTTTCTGTTGCTTTTGGAGGATATTGGATCCACAGGCACGAGTTAGAAACTTCAAGTGCTGCCTTAATAACGCTGCGTTCTGGTACTGAGCTTACTGGAGACTGACGAGACGTGCAGGTACCAATAGTGTATCTCATGCAACCACAGTCACATTCACTCTTTCTGGATGGTGCAGTTTATGTGGACAGGATGTTTTTTGAATGATGAAAACCGAAATGAAATACGTATGCTGAAAAATGAAGATGAATGAATGTAAAAGTACATTAATAGCCATGAAAGATGAGGAATGTAAAATTTTTGTCGGAGCAATAAAGATGCATAAAGTAAAGCCAAAAGTAGTAAGTTTTTTGTAGGACAGGTGTATTTGACGTGGTAGGTCTTTCTCACTTACACTGACACCAACGTACTCTATGTGATAACCATGGACGTGCAGAGCAGTCAGAGGTCATTCGAGTC
>BRDA01000804.1:9165-24227 GCA_036984385.1 Crenuchus spilurus
TTGTGCAAAATGGAATGGTTTACGAAGGCCATGTCATAGAAAGACATGTGGGCAGAAAACATGATGAAGAAAATAGACAAACTGCTGCTACTGATGGTGATTTTGAACAAGGCTTATGAAAAAAAAAAAAATTTAAAGGTGAATTTTACTGTTTCACTACAGAGCTGTTGCCAGCATTTCTCCTGAACTTCTGCCAGGTTAGAGCCATACATTATAGACTACGGGTAAAAGTAGAGTGTGAAGGATACTCCCTAGGTGTTCTTCAAAATTAGCCAAATGTTGGCTACATGTCTCTGCTGTATTTGAAGGATCCTTCTGTTTAGAACAGGCTTCTATGGTAGTGTCTATAAATGAAACCCCCAACATTGCAAACCAACATTTGGTTTGCAGCTTATAGACTCTTCATTCAGGTTCATTTTCAGTCAGGGGATGCAATGTGAGCAATTACTCAGTTATAATTTTATCTTGTATAAGATCTTGTACCTTCTTTTAATTGTGTATTGTCAGTATGACTATTTAGTAATGGTCTGATATCAGGAGAACTTACTAGATTTTTTCTTTTGAAATCAGTGCTATTAAAGAGTTAATCCTGCTTTTGTTACTCTCGTGGGAAGGCTTTTTACTAGATTTTGAAACATTTCTGTAAGGATTTAATTGCATTCAGTGATGAGAGCATAAGAGGGGACAGGATGTCCATCCCAAAAGTATTGGATGGATCATCATTCCAGGGAACACAGTTCCTGTGCTCTCTAGCTTAGTGCTGGGGGGCTTTATACCCCTTTATCTCATGCCTGGCATTAGATATGATGCCTATAGGTTCATATTTATCTGCTCTAGAGTAGAGGCCTGCATTACCGCGGGACTCCCGCGGGATCCGTTACAATACCTTGCGGCGCGGGACAACAATTAATCGTCTCTTGCGGGAGCGGTCGGTCAGTCAGTCAGTCGTCGCGGGACGAGACGTAAATGTCGAAAAATCCCGCAAATTAATAAATAGTCTAGAAAATGATGAGAATCATGCAGCTAAACAGTCAGTAAGGAAGTCAAAACGCTGGCGGAGCGTCACGTGAACAGACGTTCAGTCTCCCTGCCCACACACACAAACAAACGTTCTCTCTCTCTCTCTCTCACACACTCTCTCACACACACACACACACACAAAGGCGCGCGTGCTTAGAGAGAGAGAGAGAGAGAGAGAGAGAGAGACGGGCTCTCTCTGCACCAATAATTATTCATCAGGCCATAATTTTAAATATTACATTTGATTGGCCATGTCGATGGTGACGTCGTCACCCAGAAGCACTTGCGGGTTGTAACGGTGTTAAAAGTTATAAATTGTTCATATCGGTTATTTTATGCAGTTGTGTTGTGCTGGCTTAGTGTTTTATTAATGTAGTCATCGTCCTGTGTTGGTAGATGTGATTGATTTGTTTGTGAGTAACTTACCGTCTGTGAGATGTGTAGTAACACTGATCTCATCAGCAGCTTAGAGTGTGTTATATATGTATCTGGCTTCATATAAAAATGCTCCTTAGTAAGGAAAGAAAAGTCTGTTCTGTATGATGCTGGATCTGCTCAGTCACTTTTTTCTCTATCAGCACATTATTTAAGTAAGTTTTAAACTCTGTATAGTTAATCAGATTGATGTGAGGATCAGGGGCAGTACTGGGGTGGAGCTACGGAGCAATTACTCCAGGTTTTTGTCAGTATCTCCTGATCTTACATCCAACCCAGAACCAATCCAGCAACATCCGCCCCTCCTTCTGTCTTTCTGAAAGAGACTGCTTGAGCATCCCACACACACTGGAGGACAAACTCAACTCAACTCGCGCTCGTGCGAACGCCCCGCCCCCCCGTAAGTACTGCGGGCGGGAGCGGACAGACCCGTTTATGTGGCGGGCGGGAACGGGATAAATATGACGATTTTATGGCGGGAGCGGGACAGTCCCGCGCAGACCTCTACTCTAGAGACCTATTCTGTTGGCAGCACTTCTGTAAAGGGACTAGGCAAGCTGTGCATTTACACATGTCAGCAATGTGAGCGACTTTAAATAGCAGTATGCATTCATTCAAGTGTTTCATTTAAAAAGTTCATTTTAATACTTTTCATTTTTAAGGGAGAAACTCTTAAAGCGATGTGAATATCAACAAATATTCAAAATATAAATATTGGTATCAGAAAATATAAAGCTCAGTTGTTCCATCTTTAGTGATATCTCAACATGAAGTATTTTTTTACAGGTTAACAGAAAAACACTTGTCATGTGTATAACTGCCTGTTTCATGTCATCACAGGGAATGTATATATACCTGGCCAAGTGTTTCCCTGATCTTTGTAGCAGAGGCTTGGTGATTGGCTATGACACAAGAGCACAGGAATGCAGTGGCTGCTCCAGTGAAAGGTAGAAAACTATCTAATTTTCATTCACTGTACAACAAAATAAATATCTTTAACAATTCACAATTACTAGTATTTTATATAATTTTTAAAATATAAACCTGTAAATAAACTCTCAGACTCAAACTCTCATGTTTAAGGTGGTAGTAACTTCAGGTTCCTGTAGATGGTGCTGGACAACTATGATAGGGCTATAAACACCTGCAGCGTGTGCAACAGGATTAATAGATTACGAGGTGGTACAGTGCAGTGAATATCATCATTTGATGTGTAGAAAATGAGTCAAAAAACAGATGTTAATGATTGGCAAGAAGGAATGATTCTGATATTTGCATACCAAAGGCCAGAGTGTGAAGGAAGTAGCTGTATTTGTAGGTGTATCAAAGTGTATGGTCATATGGGTCTAAAAGTCCCAGTCTAGCAGAAATTCTCCTTTGAATTGTGGCTGACTTCTAGAAGTAATTGCATTCAGTGTAATTCAGAAGTAATTTTAGAAGTGAGTCGATTACATAATACACTAGCTGCAAAACACACCGGTAGTCCCTGTCCATCAGTTTAATCTTTTGGCCACAATTCTGATGAGAATATCCTGTAGACCTGTATTATTGCCACTGCTGGTAGAATAAATTATTTCAAAGTCAATTGCTACTCAGTAACAGTGTCGCATTATAAAAAAAGCTTGTAAATGTCAGTTTTCATTTAATGAATATATGAAACATGACAGTTTATTTTTTGTATTAAATTATTCTCACAAATGACCTTTTCCCACAAATCTTTTTTTTGAGATTAACTAGTATGTACAACACCAGTGTCTGTACATGAAACCCAGTCCTACACTGCTGGATTTTTGTTTATATTAATAAAATATTTTTTTATTTATAAAATCTTTCTTTTTATCCTGAGAATAAATAACCTGCCTTGGTTAAGATAATGTTTCTGTGTGCAGGTTTGCAAAGTTGGCTGCAGCTGTTATGCTTTGTAAAGACGTTCCTGTTTATCTGTTTTCTACATATGTGCCTACCCCCTTTGTGGTAAGATAATGTGATAAATCAGAACTTTGTTTACTGAAATGTATCCTGTGTACATCACAATCATTTTCATTCCATTTTTGTATGGGTGTCTTATTTTACATGTCTGACAGATATTTAAATGGATTTAGTCACCCAGGGTAGTTTGCTTTCAGTAATGCAAAACGAAGTTCTGATTATGGCAGCTTAAATCTGTTCATTTCATTTTGTCCTGTAGCCATATGCAGTAAAGAAGATTGGTGCTGCTGCAGGTGTAATGATCACCGCTTCTCACAACAGAAAAGAGGATAATGGATACAAGGTGAGGAATGATCATTAATAAGTGGAATTAATTAAAGGAGAGTTGCATTACTTTTTGTAATTTATATATACAAATCCTATTTTCAGAAAAATTGAGGCACTTTCTATAAATTACAGACAAATAGGGCAAAGAAAATATTTCCACTGTTTTAATGACCATTTTATTTAATGATTTTTCCGTTAAATGCAAACAAATATAGAAATTGATGACCAAAACACACTTAAAAAATGGGACAGACATATTTACCACTGGGTCATATCACATTTTATTTTAACTATATTTTTTAATTGTTTGGGAATTGAGAATAGCATCTCTATCAATGGTGCCTTCACATATATGCAGATCACTCGTGCTCAAGTGACAATTATTTATCAGAGTATCCTGAGTTCACGTGCTCTGTCCATCATCAATGTATCATGATGGTTTCTGAAACATTACCGCCCCAGAGCTCAATGGTCACACACATTTAGTAGCAGTTTCTGCTCTTGGTCTTTAAATACTGAGATTTCTGCTGAAATTTCTGAAAGGACCCATCCTTGCTTGCTAAGATTAAGGCTACATTCACATTACCAGGCTGAAGTGACTCAAATCCCATCTTTTGCCTTAATGTGGCTCAGATCTGATCTTTTCAGGGTTGTGTTGATGTGTCAAATCAGATTTGAGTCACTTTCATATGTGGTTCTAGATCAGATACGTATCTGATCCGTGGACATGTGACTTGAATGTCAGATCAGATTTCATGTATTTTTGCTTGTACACATGCATGTAGTGGGTGAGCCAGTGTCTCTCGTTAACTCATGTACAGTATAGCACCTGTTTACTGTCCTCCTGAGCAAAACACCATCACACATCAACTACTAACGTGTGTTTACCAGTTTTACTAAAATCAGTTGTCTCTCAAATACAGGGTTGCCAGATCCATCAAACATCCTACGAATTTTGTAACGGAAAGTCACACTATACAAACAGAAACTAGCCCAAAATTTAAAGTGTCACATACATTTCAATGAGTGAATTTCATTTCAGTTAAAAATGTAAATCTTCAAATCTTACTTTCTCATTCAGCTTCCTCTTTTATTTAGTGTAACAAACCCTGCAAACCCACAACTCTGAAGTTTTAAAGGAGACTGTATTTTGGCAGACCTGGCAACCCTGCAGAAATGTGACACTTTTTGTTGTTGATGATGAAGGCGATGTGTATACACATCAGTGTGCGCATGCAAGCCATTTCAGGGAAATTTATTCACATTACAGACAGATACAGGTCACATACATTTGTGAATGTGAACCATCAAGATTGTTAAATCTTAGCAAAAAATCAGATCTGAGCAATGTGGCTTGTAATGTGAATGTAGCCTAAGACTTTGGTTTATTTACTATATGTTTATCATGAGAAAACAGCAGTTTTTTACCATTGTCATTAGTTTGTTCAGTATGTTGGTGATATCTGTAGCATCTGTGCTACTATTGCAGCTGCAGTTAAAACATTAGACATGAAACACTTCAGACATCTGGTTCCCATCACTGTTGTGACTTTTAAGCAAATCATTTTCAAATTTTTCCAATTTGAAGTACACTATTTACCTAATATTCATTGCAATTTCAAGGTAAGTAGAGGTTAGTGTATCTCTGTTCTGCTCAGATGTTTTTATCTTTTCCCTTTAGGTGTACTGGCACAACGGTGCTCAGATTTCTTCACCACACGATAAGGAGATCTTATGTTGCATAGAAGAGAATGCTGAGCCGTGGGCTGAGTCCTGGAATGAAGACCTGGTAGAAAACAGCCCACTGAAGAGTGATCCACTGGAGGATGTCTGTCGCTGGTACATGGATGAGCTGACTACTGTCTGCTTTCACAGGTACACTTTGACACCACTGCTGAAAGATTACTCATACAATATGCATATTTACATTTAGAACCATAACTTTCATTGTAGAGAGCTCAATGCAAGATCTCCCTTGAAGTTTGTGCATTCGTCCTTCCACGGAGTTGGCCATTCCTATGTCCAGAGAGCATTTCAAGCATTTGGGTTTCCACCTCCTATTCCTGTACCAGAGCAGATGGATCCAGATCCAAACTTTTCCACTGTCAGCTGTCCTAATCCAGAAGAAGGAGAATCAGTTCTGGTGAGGACCCCAACCCAAGATAACAACCCATATCAGTGTAACACTGCTTTCAGTGCTCATTAGTGGTTCTGCAAGACGTTCCTGAACATCAACTGTATTGTTCTTTGGAAATTTACTGTGTTTTGCTGTCATAATACTAGTGGCCACATACAGCGCACATAAAAAATGATCTCACTGTCCCAAAGCTTGACTAAAAGGCTACATCATCAGCTTTGGTGTCAGAATTTGTTTTCTACTCCTTTTTTTCCCAGGCACTATCTCTTCAACTTGCGGAGAGAGAAGGAGTCAGAATCGTGCTGGCCACAGACCCTGACGCTGATCGTTTAGCTGTTGCAGAGCAGTGTGACAAGTCAGTCATTTGTAGGTTAAGGAACTCAAGTAGTAACTTGACAAATAGTTAATGTTTTCAATAACCATTTTCTGTAAGTACATCTTATGAGTGTTTTTAGATGCATATGTCATGAATTAACCTTTGATTTATAAAAATAATATTTGATATTTGTGAATTAGAAATGTATTTCTTTAGGTTATATCCTTCTTCAATGCCAGAATTGCATAATCAGACTACGCTCAGATTACATATTATATCCACTAATCATGTCTGAAAAATAGTAACATAGTAAAATAATTCCACTGGATCAGCTCTTCTTCCTCTCTGTTTTCTTCATCTACTTCATCTATGTTCATGTACTTCTTCCTATTACTCACATAATGTACTTGTGTGTAATTCATATTGTAGGCTCATATGTTCTTAATATGTTGTGTCATTTGTTTTAGAGCTCTGGTCTTATTTTGTGTGGACAGGAGTGGCTGGAAAGTGTTTACTGGGAATGAGCTGGGTGCATTGCTGGGCTGGTGGATGCTTTGTAACTGGAAAGAAACTCACCCTGACCCATCAGTGTCTGAGAGAGTGTACATGTTGGCCACGACTGTCTCTTCCAAAATACTCAAGGCTTTAGCACAAATGGAGGGCTTCCACTTTGAGGTCAGTGAGCTTGTACGAGTCAGAAACTTTTTTTTTTAATTTCATGTAAGTGTGTGATTGTATACGTCTAGGTTGGTCATATTAGGTGTATAACATATCTTATTTTTTACCATTCATGTTGTATAAGTAGAAACACCCAGTACAATAGCCTGTTTGAGGCTATAATAAAAACAAAGCTCATTATTTAATTTATTTATTTATTTTTTAATTAATTAATTTTTATAACTGCATACTAATACAGTTTTGCTGGTGGTTGAAGAAAAAGCATGCAAACTTTAAAGTAACTGTAATAACAACTCTAGCACTAAAAATAGCTTTAAGCAGTCAGATCTCTAAAACGTTGATCAATAGCAGTCATAGTTTTGATTCATACTTTGCATTCTTGTTGATTGAAAGGCTGCCTGTGTCCTGTTCCATTTGTCCTGTTTGACGTTTCCTCATCTCAGGAAACACTACCTGGCTTCAAATGGATTGGAAATAGAATCCATGAGTTAACAAAAACAGGAAAAGAAGTCATTTTTTCCTTTGAAGAATCCATTGGTAAGTAAAACTTTACCACATTATATTAGTAGCCAATTTCCTGTATAGACAAACTGAATCAAACAACTGTTTTAGTAATGACTGGTTTGCTGATTGTGTTAGGAGTTAAGTGAAGAAGTGTTGATTTCCTTAATAAAGGAAATGCAGTTCAGCAATTTAAATGTGGTATTTTAGTCCTGGATGTCAGGTGAACATTTAATTCACACTGTTCTCTTAAAATGTGGAGTAAACATTAAAATGTATTATGTAAGTAAACTATTTTAAAGTTGTTATACCTTTATACCTTTTTTTAAAGGAATTTGTTGATTGTGAAACACTACAAACCATATTTCCAGAGAAGTTGGAACACTTTCTAAAAATGCAATAAAAACCTGAAATCTGTAAATTAATTCAGGTGAACCTTTAGTTAACAAACAAAAGAACAAAGAAAATATTTTTGATGGATTGAATTTGATTCTGTTTTTCAAATATTAACAAATTTAGAAATGTATGCCTATAACACACTCAAAAACATCAAAACTGACAGTTCATAATATCATAAGATTTATGCTTCCATGTGCCATGTGTTTGGTGTAACTTAACACAGTCCACCTCTGGATTTGAAAAATGCAGCCTGAAACGGTATTATGCAAAAAAATGCCAGTGAGTATCGAAGTCATCTAGAGAGTGGAAATGTGTTCTGTGGTCACCACAGCATGAGTGATCTGCATGTGATATGTGAAGGTATCATTGATGTGGAGACTTGCTATTTTGGAGAGACATATGCTGCCATTAAGACGGCGTATTTTCACAGAACTCTGCAGTTCAATATAAAGCCTCATTCTGTAGAAGTTGCAATGGAGTGGCTTTGAAAACATATTGTGTGTGTGTGCTTGACGGACCTGCCTGCAGTCCAGATCTGTCTCTTATTGAAAATGTATGGCACATCATGAAGAGGAGACTTGGACAATGGTGATCATGGACTGTGGAGCAGCTCAAGTCTTGTATACAGCAAGAATGAGCAAAAATTCTCTACTTGCCAAACCTCAAAAATTATCATCTACAAGTCCCAAATTATATAAAAAAAACAATCAATCAAAATTTATTTATATAGCGCTTTTTACAACGGACGTTGTCACAAAGCAGCTTTACATAATTAGTATCAGACAATTTGAATCTAAGCCCGATGTGAGCAAGCCGAAGGCAACAGTGGCAAGGAAAAACTCCCTCAAGGCTGGAGGAAGAAACATTGGGAGGAACCAGACTCACAAAGGGAATCCATCCTCCTCTGATCAAACTACTGATAGGGATTTACATCATAAGTTAAGTCTTACATTGTGCTATAGTGTAAAACAATAATTATATCAATAATAGTGATCATTGCATCCATAATCTTTAGTTCCATTATCTTTAGTTTTGATTTATCATTTGGTTTAGCTGATATGTATAGCTGTGTGTCATCAGCGTAACTGTGGAAGGTAATGCCATGTCTGCTAATAACTCTGCCCAGTGACAGCATATATAATATGAATAATAGAGGTCCTAAAATGGAGCCTTGTGGAATTCCAAATAGCATTTTTGTATGATTAGAGGAGATATTATGCACTTTAACAAACTGGTATCGGTCTGTAAGGTAAGACTTAAACCATGAAAGGGCTGATCCTGGGATTCCAACCATGTTATTTAGTCTTTTTAGTAGAATAGTATGATCAATCGTGTCAAAGGCTGCACTAGGGTCAAGCAGCACCCGCATAGATGCGCAGCCTTGATCAGAGGTGAGGAGGAGGTCATTTGTTATCTTAACTAAAGCCGTCTCAGTACTAAGATGTGGCCTAAAACCTGATTGAAATTTTTCATAGATGTTATTTTTATGCAAATATGAGCGAAGTTGTTGGGCCACAACTTTTCTATTTTAGATACAAATGGCAGGTTTGAAATAGGTCTGTAATTAGACGATATGCTAGGATCCAGATTTGGTTTCTTAATCAGGGGCTTTATAACTGCTAGTTTAAATGATCTAGGCACATAACCCAATTTAAGGGATGAATTTAAGATTGTTAAAAGGGGATTGATTGTAACTAATTATAAGAAAAGGTGATATGACCCAGTTGTAAACACGCTTGTGTCCCAACTTTTTAGAGCATGTGACATACAATTAGGGCACAAGAAGACCTGAATTGTGTTTTTATAATTTCATAATATCCAAAACTTCACCTGTCTTATGAAACGAATGATATTAACAAAGAGTTTGTCTCCACTTTGCTGCAGAAACAGGTTGTTACATCAGTTTCTAGATTTGTTTATGTTTAACAGTGTTTTTATTGCAGTTTTTTAATGCAGTGTTTCAACATTTCTGGAAATGGGCTTTGTATTAATGTTGACTATGTCTATTAATTATTGCATCTAACAAACTACTCAATAGTCTGCAGTGATAACTCCCTATATTGCCTCAGTGCACAAGATGGTGCCTCTTAACTTCTAGTTAACGTGTGATATGCATTGGTGTTTCCAGTTGTAGTAGTTGAGGGGAATTGCTGGCAGAAATAGATAACAATAGCGACCATTAGTGTTTTAAGGTAAAGGAGAAATGAATAACATACCAACATCAAAAGAAGAAAAAAATCTGCGGTGTTATTTCTTCAAGATACAACTCTGAGATTAGCTTTCACAGTTTTCCAATGGATCCTGAGGTGCAAGCTCAGTGGCTTCTAAAGAGCCGTGGTGACAACTTTAGTCCTGTTCTAAGTACTCTAAGTTCTTAGAACTTAGAATTCTAAGCACTTGCATTAGTAGTAGACATTTCAACATGGGTGACTTCCTTGTAACAGACGGGGGAGGGGGGGGTAGAAAACATCTTGCCTGCTGACTGGTGGCTGAAAGCGGAAATGCTTATGCTTACCATCCATAGACCGGGAATCTACAATGTCGCCTTCTGAAACTAGCCAGTTGGTGCCCCTAAACCCTTCCAGATTGTCTTTGGTTTCAGTGATCATATACAGTGAGGAAAATAAGTATTTGAACACCCTGCAAATTTGCAAGTTCTCCCACTTAGAAATCATGGAGGGGTCTGAAATTTTCATCTTAGGTGCATATCCACTGTGAGAGACATAATCTAAAAGAAAATATCCGGAAATCACAATGTATGATTTTTTAAAAATAATTTGTGTGTTACTGCTGCAAGTACATATTTGAACACCTGCCAATCAGCAAATATTCTGGTGCTGAAAGACCTGTTAGTCCGCCTCTACAAAGTTCACCTCCACTCCTCTTATTATTCTAAATTAGATGTACCTGTTTGAGGTTGATAGCTGCATAAAGTTACCTGCCCACCCCACACAATCAGTAAGACTCCTAACTACTAACATGGCTAAGACCAAAGAGCTGTCCAAAGACACCAGAGACAAGATTGTAAACCCCCACAAGGCTGGAAAGGGCTACGGGGCAATTGCCAAGCAGCTTGGTGAAAAAAGATCAACTGTTGGAGCAATTATTAGGAAATGGAAGAAGCTAAACATGACTGTCAATCTCCCTCTGACTGGGGCTCCATGCAAGATCTCACCTTGTGGTGTATCAATGATCCTAAGAAAGGTAAGAAATCGGCCCAGAACTACACGGAAGGAGCTGGTCAATGACCTGAAGAGAGCTGGCACCACTGTTTCCAAGGTTACTGTGGCTAATAAACTAAGACGTCATGGTTTAAAGTCATGCATGGCAAGGAAGGTTCCCCTGCTTAAATCAGCACACGTCCAGGCCCGTCTTAAGTTTTCCCATGACCATTTGGATGATCCAGAGGAGTCATGGGAGAAAGTGCTGTAGTCAGATGAGACCAAAATAGAACTTTTTGGTCTTAATTGCACTTGCAGTGTTTGGAGGATGAAGAATGATGAGTACCAACCCAAAAACACCATCCCTACTTTGATGCATGGGGGTGGAAGCATCATGTTTTGGAGGTGTTTTTCTTCACATGGGACAGGACGACTGCACTGTATTAAGGAGATGATGACCAGGGCCATGTATTGTGAGATTTTGGGGAACAACCTCTTTCCCCTCAGTTAGAGCACTGAAGATGGGTCGTGGCTGGGTCTTCCAACATGACAGTGGATCTGTGTGGAGGAATGGGCCACAATCCCTGCTGCAGTGTGTGCAAACCTGGTGAAAAACTACAGGAAACATTTGACTTCTGTAAAGGCTACTGTACCAAATATTAACATTGATTTTCACAGATGTTCAAATACTTATTTGCAGCAGTAACACACAAATAAATTATTATAAAATCATACATTGTGATTTCCGGATTTTTTCTTTTAGATTATGTCTCTCGCAGTGGACATGCAGCTAAGATGAAAATTTCAGACCCCTCCATGATTTCTAAGTGGGAGAACTTGCAAATTCGCAGGGTATTCAAATACTTATTTTCCTCACTGTAGACCCAATTCACAGCTGGAATTAATATGCATCTTGTTCATACTTTGTGCTGCTCACTTATGACTGGGTCACCCAGGATGCATGTTAATGCTGAGTGTAGGTGGTCGCAGAAGCCAACCTTTCCCATAGAAATAAGCTCACAATTGACTTCAGGTTTAAACTACTCTTAAATAGTTCCTTTTAAGAGTTTGAGTACTCTGTCTTTCCCTGAATGCTGCTGCAGTGCTTGTATCAAAACTGCTTAATGCTTAGTATGTAACACAGTACTCTCTCAGCCATGCTTGCACTCAACAACAGCTGTATAACAAGACTCTTTGAGATGCATAAGGTCAAGCTCATTACCAGATATTAGTAATAATTAGTAAGGTCACTGCTGTTGTCTAATGTCAGGATTTTTACGAGTGGAGTTAATTATGGTGGTCAAGTTGTGCCATCTAGTGGTATAACTAAGCATTACAATCATTTTAAGACAGGCAGTTCCTGCAAGATGGTAATATTTTTCAGAATGCAATATTAATTCAAATTCATTCCAAAATTTTATCCAAATTAATGTTGTTTTTATTATTTGGATAATTTATTAGTCGTTTTTAAACATTCAAGGGACTCCTACTGTCATGTAATTACCTTAATTTTTGGCCTTTGTACATCTGATATGTCAGTATCTCATTCTTTTGACACATTGTTGAACACTTCTCCATGTGACTTTAAATAGTTGCACAGTAGCATAATCAGCAATTTCACAGTGAACTCTAATCATGTCATTTTTGCTTCATGAAAACAGTAACATCATAAGGTGGCTCATCAAGATTGCACACTCGGCTATAGTGAAGTCAGTTTGATTGTGTTTGTTTACATGTCTATGTGGTGTCAGGGTTTCTTTGTGGTAGCATGGTGCTGGACAAGGATGGAGTTAGTGCTGCTGCTGTTGTTGCTGAAATGGCGGCATATTTGCATTCCAAAAATGTAACTCTTAACCAACAGCTTCAAAACATCTATGAAACGTGAGTGTTGCTTTTTCTCTTTTCCATTCATGTCTTGCTATCTTTATTGTAACTTCTTCTTACTAAATTAGTTTTACTAGGTTTTATTTCTGTTCTATCCTGTATCCATAATTTACTCTAACATGGTTCAGGAGTCTTTTTGAGCAGTTTGGCAATACCAATACCAAAAAATTCTATATATATTTGTGTGTGTGTGTGTGTGTGTGTGTCAGTCTAACATTTTGTGTATTTTCTTCTGTACCCATGCAAAATCTGCAACCATCATGTTCTAATCTCTGGAAAACTAGACAGCCAGAACATCCACAGGGAGGGTGCTTATATATTGTTATACAGCAGTGTGCAAAGACATAAAACCTCACCATTTAAAACTATTTGTCTTGGCAATAAAGGTTTTCATGCTCACATTATAATATTTAATAACATTATAATATCATAATAATAATACAAATAAACCCACATATAAAGTACTGTATTTGCAATATGGTGTACTTTTTTCTCAAACGTATTCACTTGTCTGCCTTCACATGCACTTCAGTGACATCCAGTTCTTAATCCATAGTGTTTAATATGATGATGATCCACCCTTTGCAGCTATAACAGCTTCAACTGTTCTGCAAAGGCTTTTCACAAGGTTTGAGTGTGTTTATGGGAATTCTTTCAAAACCGACCCGCTGATCCCTGCCTTTATGGACCTTGCTTGGTGCACTGGTGTGCAGTCATGTTAGAACAGAAAGGGGACATCTCCAAACTGTTCTAGCAAAGTTGGGAGCATGAAATTGTCTAAAATCCCTCCTCCACCAAACTTTACACTTGGCACAATGTTTTGGTCAGACAAGTACTGTTCTCCTGGCAACCACCAAACCCAGACTTGTGCATTGGAGTGCCAGACAGAGAAATGTGATTCATCGCTCCAGAGAACCCTTCTCCACTACTCTAGAGTCCAGTGGCAGCCTGCTCCACACCACTTTTAGCATTGCTCTTGGTCTGTAAGGCTTGGGTGCAGCTGCTCAGTCATGGAAACCCTTTCCATGAAGATCTCTACACACTGTTCTTGAGCTAATCTGAAGTCCACATGAAGTTTGGAGGTCTGTAATGTTTGACTCTGCACAAAAGTTGGTGGCCTCTGCACTGTGCACCTCATCATCCGTTGACTCCACACGGCCATTTTACATGGCCTACCAATTTGTGACCATGTTGCTGTAATTCCCAATTACTTCCACTTTGTTATAATACTGCTGACAGTTGACTGTGGAATATATAGCAATGAAGATATCACAACTGGACTTGTTGCACAAGTGGAAACCTATCAAGTTACAACACTGAGCTCCTGAGAGTGAAACATTCTTTCACAAATAATTGTAGAAGCAGTCTGCATGTCTAGGTGCTTAATTTTTTCGCCTGAGTGATTGGAACTCTGTGATTTAGATGGGTGAATGAATATTTTTGAGAATATACTGTAATTGTGTTGGGAGTTAATTTGATTAACAAAACTTGGGTACAAACTGTGTGAAATGAATTGACAGATGTACCCACCGTATTTTCCGGACTATAAGTCGCTCCTGAGTATAAGTCGCACCAGCCATAAAATGCATAATAAAGAAGAAAAAAACATATATAAGTCGCACTGGAGTATAAGTCGCATTTTTGGATTAAATGTATTTCATAAAGTCTAACACCAAGCACAGACATGCCATTTGGAAAAGTAATTTAAAATAAAAATAGAATAAAGGCACCAACAGGCTGAATAATTGAACACTGACACAACTGAGAACGTGCCTGGTATGTTAACATTATTGTTATTATTATTACATTATTATTATTATTTAACATTATTACAATAACAGACATTGTCTATATTTTGTTTTGGTTCTACAAAACATTGATCCTTTTTACACTGCAGCATTAGTTGAAGCGCAAAAATAAACTCATTTAGAATATTATTAGAAATAATCATGCCATGCTACCATAACGCTTCATGGTGTGCAAATATGCCAGGATATTGCCCAAATGTAGATTTTCATACCACTGACACATTTTCCTTTATTATTCTTTATTCTGCGCTGAGTCATGCTGCCGGCTGCTCTCTCTGTGGCCTCAGCGCTAGCTGCCGACTGAATAAGCTGTGTTTAAATGACATCCCTGTAGTGACTGGCTGTAAAGACAACTTCCACCTTAACACTGCTAGCGCGGATCCTACGAAAACCGTCATCAGGAGTAAATCCCCCGCTTGGCCCGTTTTTTGAGATTCTGAGGAATGTCTGAAAAGTTCCCCTCCCTC
>BRDA01000807.1:13939-26468 GCA_036984385.1 Crenuchus spilurus
GGAAATACAGAAATCTTGAGATCGGCTGAATTTCAAAAGATATCGGCCGATCACCGATCACATATTTTGATTAAAAATCGGCCGATACTGATACACAGCCGATCAATCGTTCCATCTCTAGTTGACACAGTACTCAGCTATACTGCGTGCTATTTTGTTATTTTTAAAGCTCTCCGAGTGGATTCAGAGATGTTCAAACACTATTTAGGTAACTACTGCATTCTAGTGTTGACTGGTGTCTGCAACGTTCACCTCACATTTACAGTTCCAAGCTAAAGAAGCAAAATCTAGACTCCAAGCATGTCTGGGCTGGCTGACTCCATCATGGGTTAAGTGGAGTAAAATTGTGTAAATATGAACTTCGATTCCCTCTCACAGTCCAACCAAAATGTTCTGATCACATGATCTTTACACTCAGATTAATAACATAAAACCTACATGCATCCAATTTAACTACAAGCACATAAACAAAACCAATAGCCAATCAGAATGATTTAGAAACCAACCTGCTACAGAGAAGTTGTTAAGTGGAGGCAGGCTGGGGTCAGACATTTCTGGCTTTTCCTTATAGCCAATAAACGAGCCATCACTCTTCAGGATAAAATAGCGAGGCCTCCACGTCTTAATGTATTCACCTGCAGAGAGACAGGAAACAGGAAGATTAAAAAAGATAAACAAAATGAATACAACATAATATAACAATTAACAAAAGAGCAACTCATCAACTTGTAAAACCTGAACTACGATCTCAAACCATTAGCATTATCATTTAGACAAGAACAGGCTTAATCTATGTCTGGGGAAAAAAAGTCTTAAGAGACTACTAAGGAATAATTCATTTCAGATGCTGAACAATAAAGTTAAAAACATAATATTTAAGATGAATAACTGATTAATACACGTGCAGTTTAAGGGGGTAACAGATTGTCAATTCAATTGTGTCTTGCCAGTTCAGGGGATCAAATCAGTGACCTGGTCACAAGGCCGGTTCCCTAATCTCAGCTACCCCCAGAGAAAGGGAGAGACCGAGAATGTCATCACTGTGGATTCTTATTATGGTTATAATGTAACATATTCCTGCCGTTTGGTGGTTTACTTTGATATCCAATATGGGGGAGGTGGCACTGATTTGTTTCAGTTAATTTCATATACTCAAATTTTCACAATTTATCATGGTGCACAACGTTGTGGGCAGCACAAAACCTTGCCAAAATTCAAGAACATAAAGTGACGCTCACAGTGGGGGACATTTCTCCTGGAATGCTGCACCGCACTAAAAGGAGTTATGTTAATCCAGAAAGACAAAACACGGCAATCAACTACAAAAACATGAGGATATGAAACTAAGTGAAATGAACCTGCACCTGAAGAATGGCTGCCAAACTGTAGTTTGGAAATATGTCACATTATATCAGCCATCCTATTACAGCCCTATACATCACAACCTGTAACTAAAACCTAACATTACAGACTTCTTCAGAGATTAGCTTAAAAACAGACATTTCTCTCATCCTCAGACTTAAACCATCAAAAGATCCCGTCACCTGACAGACCCTGGTTTAGTATATTTTTCTGTCATTTCATCACCATTACTCTTTAAAGCTGATGTTTGCCCCCAGTTGGGTGTGGTGGTGCTCACCTCTCTTATGGAGCCAGCCCTCTCTCACCACGCTAACCTCATTCATGCTGGTGTGTGTATGTCTATGTATGTATGTGTGTGTGTGTGTATGTATGGGGTGTGTGTGGGGCACAGGGCAGGGTAAGGGAGGTCGGGGAGGGGAGAGCCGGGTCACAGGATCAGACGATCAATAACAAACATACAGCTGCACAGCACCTGGAGTAAACACAAACAAACAAACAATATATATAAAAAACAAGAAGCAGTTCAAATATGGCGTTCCACATAAGTGATGTAACTACATATTATCTAGTCATGGTAGCACTAAATAAACAAAACATCTTTCATCAATTCCTGTTCTAGATAATGAGAGTAAGAGTACTCAGCCCAGCTTAACTGCCTTTCAAACAATTTGGCAACACTGTCACCCAAAATAAACCTTTTCAGGTATTTCCTTCAAGATGTTCTTCACAGGCCTCAAATGTCATCATTTCAGGTGTTTACTCGGTGATCATCTGATCTTATCTCAGCTTGTAGGTGGAGTTTAGCTAAGAGTCACTATGGATCCTGAACACTAGATGTTTTGGCTCTAACGCTGCTGTGGGAAATCATGGTGTGTGAAGAAGAGTGGAAAACTTTAAGGGCCATTCTACACAAATATTACAGAACAATGTTAAATAATTTCATTACGACTTCTCCTTCCTCCATGTTCTTTAACGGAAACCATGGAGCTCTCAGGTGGTGAAGATTATTATAGGATTGACTTCACAGAGATGTCTCTGCTTATGAACACACTCATGCTGCCTTCTGACTGGGACAGATTTTGAATTTGGAGAGTAAATATGCTAAAAATACGGCCTACTTAAGGAGCTGTGCTCAAATGGACTGAAACATATTTATTTATTTATTTATTTTCATATGAGGACTGCTAGGAGATCCAGGCATTGTTCTTTGTATGATGCCCAACCAATCAATAGCAAATTCAGGATTATCTAATCAAAAAATCCTGTATCTCTCTGACACGCAGAAAATCATAATATCACACACACACACACACACACAACTAAGGGTCCAAAGGAGAAAGACAAACATGAATTCAGTCCATTTCAACCTCTTAATGATTACTCACTTCTGTGCTGAAGCACAAAAAAAACGCTACCAAGCCTGGGCCCCTCCACCTGGACCTTGTACTAACATTAAAAACAAAATCTGCATTTTGGGGACAGTAATGTTTCACTTGTTCAATGAGCAATGCTGTATACTACACTACCGGCTATCAATATGGCAACTACCCCTCTGTATATCCTTTAATATATATTTTTCCTACATACTCATCTGCTTAAAGTGCATATAATGTAAATGGAAATATGTACCTCTGTATTTTTGATCCTGTACATTTAGAACGATCAGTAATAGTATGCATATTAGAAATGGTATTAAAATGTATATTTTGTGTAGTTAATAACCGACAATCAGAGCTGATATTTACATTGTTTAACAGTTATCTTGAAATCTGTTTCCATGCAAAAAAACATTTTATTTAATGGTGCTTATATCTGACACAAACAATAAAATTGTTTAAAAAAGCTTTACATGTACACTATTCATTAAAATTCCAGATTTTTGAGAATGTAATGTATCAATATTTTCTTACACCCTTTACACAGGCATGTCAATAATGTTGAACTTGACTGTGAAGCCTATTTCAGTGTACTATGACTTGCTTATTATATTATTATTATTATATTATTATTATACTATGCTTATTATATTATTATTACTTGGCACCTGCTGCACCTAGAACTGTGATTATCATTACATTTTAGTTGTATTAATTATCATATAAATAAATGCAATTAAGAATTAAACTTTCTTATATCATTCATTATGGTTAAAGTAGCTGACCAATTGTCCTGCTTCCTGTCTGTCCATACTCAGAAGCTCCAACCTGACCACAGGTTAAGCTCAAATAGACAAAACACTGCTCTCTCTACAAGTGTTATAACAGTCAGAATTACAGTGTAAGGAGTCTTGATAAGATCTAGGGTTGTTATGATACCACAATTTTAACTTTGATACTGATACTAAGCATAGTATTGCAATTCTCGATACCAAAACAATACAAAAATATAAAGTAACTGTCTGAAATTAAATAGTTTATTTAACACTGAAAAACACTGAAAATCAGATTGATTTTAAAAATTAACTTCAAATTAAACCTGGCTAAATAAAGCAATAAAGTTACTATATAATACATACTTCATACATGTTTTTTAACATTTGTAATTATTCTGTAATTAGATGTTAGGGAGTTTCTTTGCCTGTTTAAGGTTCCTTGCCTGTCTGTCTAGCACAGATGTAATGGTGGCCTGATTGGCTGAACGTGAAAGAGTGAGGGAAGCTGAATTCAGAGTAAGGAAATAAAAGAATGAGATGAACAATGATAATTTGAAGTTACAACCACTGCTGTTTTAACACTAATATTTTACAGTTGGCTAGTTACAACTGGCATGAATGTGTCACCCATCGGAGTCAAATCAGCATGCGCAATTTGATTAAGATGCTCTAAAGCAGGGGTGTCAAACTCCAGTCCTGGAGGGCCGGATTCCTGCAGAGTTTGGTGATCTTCCTGATCAAACACACCTGATTCAGCTCAGCAGGTAATGAGTAGGTTTAATTGTAGTGTCAGAGCAGAGAAATCACCGAACTCTGCAGGAATCCAGCCCTCCAGGACTGGAGTTTGACACCCCTGCTCTAAAGTTTTACAGAATCGAATCGTTTGAAGCATTGTAGTACCGAAAAAGCATCAAACTATCGATGCCTTGTGCATCTCTAATATGATCCAATACACATCTCAACGAATGTGGTCTTTGATTTACTAGTGACAGCACATACAATCCATTTCACATTCTATTTATGGCAAAATATACATGTCAAACATAACTATGAAAAGCATCTGTAATCAGCTTCAATAACTGCAATTATTTTAAATAACTGCAATAAAGCAATCCTGTAATAATCCTCACAGCCCTTTTTCAGAGTACTATGACTGTTTCTATGATATTAAGACTTTGCACTCAGTTGCAAGTTGGGGCTAAGTGGAGAAACAAATATTTACTTTTAGGACACAAATATGGAACCTGTTTCAGGGATTCCTTAAACTAAATTATACAGTTTGGCCACAAGTATCCAGACATCTCTTCTAATGAGTGAATTCAGCTACTTTAAGGTTGCTGGCTCAGCTTGTATAATCTCTGCAGAAAACCACTGATCAATAGACTTGACTGTTTGTAGACTTACATGAGACTAAGGTTACTATGCTCAATGCCAAGCGTCAGCTAGATGGGTATGAACTAGTGGTACATCAAGGATCGAAAGTATTGAAATGTTTCACTACTCAATTTGGCAATCAATTCTATATTCAAAATTTCAATACTTTCTATTAATACAAATAAGATGCACCAATTTAACATTGTATTTTTTGAGAATGGAAGACTTCATTATTACAGCGAATATGTTTGAAAAGAACAGACACGTCAAACTGTAAAAAGTGTAGATATGTGTTCTAGCAAATAAACATTTGGTGTTAAAAACTGTTAGACTATTGATTTGGGTCCAAGTATCATGATCCTACACTTGTATTAGTATCAAAGACAAAATTCTGGTATCATGACAGGTCTACAATCTTAAAAAAAGACAGTTCTTCAAGGGTTCTTTAGAAGCCTTTTGGTTCTTTGAGTGCTCATGGTTCTATATAAAACTATTTTCTTTACTAAAAAACCTTTGAAGAAACATCTTTTTAAATAGAGACGCTCCATCCAACCTTGGGAATGAGATAAAGAGTACAGAAGTAAACATCTAACACTACCTGACCACAGGCACACTCTTGTGGCTGAATACAATCAAATCCTTACAGCCATGTTCCATCATCTACTGTAAAAGTCAGAATAGTAGAGTGTTACTGAGAGGACACCCTCTATTAATACACTTGATGAAGATCAGCAGGTGTCTGCATATTTCTGGGCACACAGTGTATGAGAGTGTTGGTCAGTAGCAGTATTTTCAGTGCTGTGCCTTAAGTACAAGAAGCTGAAGTTAGCGTCTTGTAATTCTCAGTTCCACCTTAAACAGTGCAGCAGTTATTATAGAGTGTCTGGGAAGCCTGACTAACTACTGCGGTATTTAAGGTGGAACGGGTAATTACAATAAAACGTACTTCAGCTTCTTCTTCAGTATCAAATGTAAACATCTGTTCTAATGTGGAGCACAAAAACAAACATGATGTAGAGAATAATCTTCACATGTAGAACCAATGCAAGAAGAAAAACTGCGTTAGCCCAAAGCTAACCAGAACCGAGCGTTAATACAACATTTGCTATGTTTAATAGATCAAAGTAGAACTAACTAACTAAAGAGTTTGTATTGTTTTAAAGTGTACATAGTATGTTTACAATATCAGGTCTGCTGTTTGTACACCGTGTGGAGTAGTTAGCTCGACTCTACCATGCTAAGCTACGTTAACCGCACTGTCCGCAGTGTTTATGCTAAGCTAACGCTACCGCTAATGCTAACGCTGCATTCACACGGCCTGCCTGCTGCTCTTAGTGCTCTCAGCTACTGTCTCATTAACAATACATACCCCAAACGTGCTAAAGACCTGTCTGAAGTCATAATAATACAGTAATAATAACAAATATTAATCATATTAAAGCTGAAACTCCGCGCACTGCGGCACTCACCGAGCGGCTCTTCACACGGACACAAACAGGAAGTGACGTCCCTCCCAGGCCCGGACTAAACAATAATAAACACATCAGTAAATAATCTACCTTTATTTTATTTAGAAATCAATAATGAAACTAAATATAACTATATAAAATCACGAAATCGATATAACTATTTTATAGCCGTCAGCAAATAACTATTTTATTTATAAAACAATAACAAACACCTCGGTAAATAAATGTAAATTATTTATTTAAATAATTTATCTAAATTAATTATTATTTATTTATTTATTAAATAATAATAACATCAGTAAAAAATATTACTTTGCTTTATTTATAAAATGTTGCTATTATAATTGTGCTTTCTGTGTGACTGATAAAGAACAAATATTTCATTTTCACCCACAACTGTCATCAGACATTTTAGAGTTGCATGAATGGTTAAATAAACTGTCATCTTAATGTACTGTATTAATATTAGTGTTATGTTTAATACAAAAATCTCCTTATAAATATATAAATACAAAATACTTATTTATATGCTAATGTTAGTTTTGTGTTATAGACAGCTGTGTAAATAGAGTACAGATGTTCAATTTCTCTGCTTTTAATATTTTCAAGTTTGAGTTTGAGTAAAGTTAATACTTGTGTTTTATTCCATAAACTAATGACAACATTTCTCCCACACTCCAAACAAAAAATAGTCATTTAGAGCATTTATGGACTCTTAGACACACTGCTTTCAAACTGCTGACAACATGGTCATAGATTCAATATTTCTCACTGACTTTCACCGTAGTGATGGTCACATTGAATCATCTGAGCAAAATGGGCTCAAAAAGAATCAAAATGATCACTGTTCAGCAGACCTCAGGCTGCTGGAAGCTAGAACACAAAGTTCACATTAAAAAATGTAAGTTCTCCAAATAAACATGTATTACATATTAATGCAGTCCTTTATCAAGTGGAAAACTGCAGTACTGCTTTAGGATGAGGTGTACCACTCAGACAGTTTAAGACTGATACAACACTGGTCAGAATGTTTAAGACTGATACAGAGCTGTTAAGAAGGTTTAGGACCACTATGGACTGCTCAGAACCAGTAAAACACTGTTCAGACTGATTAGGACTGATACATCACTGGTCAGACTGTTTAGAACTGACACAGAACTGTTCAGAAGGTTTAGGATCATCAATATGGTCTGTTCAAAACAGACTCGTCACAGTTCAGACTGTTCAGGACTGACACAGAACTGTTCCGGAGGTTTAGGACTGATTTATATGGATAAAAATGCAAGTTCTCAAAATAAACATGTACGTATTATGTATTAATGTAGTCCTTCTTCAAGTGGAAAACTACCGCACTGGTTTAGGATGAGGTTAAGCACTGCTCAGACAATTTAAGACTGATACAGCACTGTTCAGACTGTTTAGGACTGATATGGACTGTTCAGAAGGTTACGGAGTGATACGTCACGGCTCAGTGTGCTTGGGGCCGATGGTTGAGATGTTGAGACTTCAGCACCGACTGTGTGGTGTTTTTGTACAGATGTCCCTGGATACCTATGAACTCTTCAGGCTAATGATAGTGATGATGATTGTAATGATGACTGATCTAAACACAGTGATCTTCAGCTTTACTCTAGATCCTTGTGACTTTGTTGCTATTAAGTCATATTTGGAGCTGTACACAACCTCATTCTACCAAACAAAATACGAGTATTGTTATATGGTCCTGTGGGTTCACAGTAATATACTAGAACACTCCTTACGAGCAGGGCACTTTTATTATTCTGCATCTCCATCTCTGCATGAATGACTACACACTCTGTTTACACAGTGGAGATTATGTGGAACCCACAGAACCAGAAATGGTACAGTAGGTTACTTGCGGTCCAATCAGTCATCATTAAACAGATGTGTGTTACAGTAAATTAAGGTCAGATTTGAAATATTTGGATCAGAACTGTGGAACAGAACAGCGAGGAGATTTTCTCTTTTTCTACAGTAAAAGTTTGGGTTCAGTGTTAAAATCTCACTCAAAGTGGAAGATCCGAAAATAAACATTTTAGTAAAAACACTTTTGAGGTGGTGTATGGTGTGGTCACTGATGGCCAACACCGGTCTTTATTTCACACAGTCATGGTCATTATAAATTATTTTGTTATAAAAGAATAGGTAAATTCTTGTGGGGGGCATTCCCAAAAACGTTGCTGAACGACTACCATCGCTAAATGATAGAGAGACTATTTCTTTGAACACTCTCTCTATCTGAGGCTCAGGTAACGTACCGCTGATAGCCAAGAAGAGAAAAGATTTCTGAACCTATGAGTCCTCCTGTGTGATCTAAAGACTGAACTTAATCATAAATGAAGTGGCAACTTATGTGTAAACTTTATTATGTGATCATTACTTCAGAATTGTGTTTAAAGACCAAAGAAAAGAAACCAGACCATTAAAACCAGAAAAAGACACATCAGACACAGAGTCCGAGCAGCAGCAGCAGCTGTATTTAACTATAAAGGCATTTCTAATCCAGTGTCTCTAAGCACATTTCTTTATATTTCAGTGTAAAAAGCCTCAAGTATTCTATAGAAAACAGAAAAAACCCCAAAAAATAATAAATCACAAAGCCCATTCACCAATCATCTTAATTAAAATAGAAAAGTTCTCAAATCTTCTAACATATTCCCTCAAAACAAATATATATATATATATATATTGTATATATAATATTCATATGCATTTTCCAAGGCAGTTTGGCACGGCCAAAATACAAACATGATTACGGCCATCCTGCTTTTCATCTGATCAAGAGGTTTTACACAGTGACAGATCCTTATTAAAGAGGCAGTGTATAAGTGGTGGGCGGAAGATGGCACACAGAGTGGCACAGGTCCAGCCTTTAAAGAAATAGTTCAGTTAAAAAAAAAAAAAAAAAGCAAATGAATGAAAGTGAATGAGTATTACACAAAATGCATCGTGTGTTGTGGACGTTAGTGACCGTGCTTGTGCTGCCCCATGCAGGCCTGCAGTGTAATAACCAGTGAGTGAAAGGCTGGACTCACTCTCGCCCATTACAGTGACATGAATCAATCATTCAGAGTTTGGACGTCGATTTGCCAATTTATAGATCAGCATCAGCCTGAGCTGTTCATCTCTACGGGGAAAATGAACAGTGTTCTCCATTATTATTTGATTAGCTCCCACACTAATAAGTAGGGTCTGAACAAACTCATGGCTGTGAAAAGATGAACATTGTGAAATAGTGTGCAGATATGATTAAATGGATTCACATAACCATATGAGGTGAAATATCAGTAAAGGGCAGGCTCAACTTTGACTCAAATTAATGCACTATTTTACTGGGCTGAGTGAGCTGCGTCTCACTGAAAAGTGATGCTACATCATAGCTACGAGACTTCCTGAGAGGGATCTACTGACTAGACTAGGGACTGAGCAGATCTCTCCTTGCCAGCTGGGGAGTTGTGTGCCCTGGATTGTTGACTGTACTTTGCTAATTCCTGTAAAGTGTTGGGAAAAGGCCCTGTACAAATTAAACTGGGGTGAAAACACTGTTGGAAAGGCTCAAAACTGCACCCATAATGCACATCCTCGACCAAATCTAAATCTGTAAAATCTGTGATATAAGAAATGGTCTCTGAAATGAATAATTTTCTGGCCATTTAGCAAGACTATACAATTGCAGGCATATTTATCTCACAATGTCTCCTAGCTGTCCCCACAGATTCTCATTGTGCGATTATGCACATTTTCCCTAAATATCACAGGATCCTCTACATCACCAGGTCCATTCAAGAGCTGAAATACTTGAACATTGTCAAAGTAAGGCTACTACACTCACACTACCAGCACTGTGAATGGCCTCCAGTGATGCACTTTTATATGTTTTATAGTTTTTTTTCTTCTAGCATGTATTAATTATACATCATTTAATACCTTTATTCACATACATATCCCCCTGAATCACAGCATCCTCTGCTGAACAATAACATAACTATTACTACATTCATGCTAACACTGCTGCACACTGGAATAACATCATATAAAGTAACTTATAATACTGAACTTTAGTATTTTTCAACTCTAACACCACCAGAGACTGAAACTGCAGTCTAATACCTACACTGGGCAGAACATACTGGTTTGTTTGGCTGTTCTGGTGTGGCTCCAGTCTTATATCATCAGCTCAATATTCTGTAGTGTTTGCTTACATCTCTTATTAACCTCACACTTCAGGGGATCCAGTGATATTTGGGGTGAAAGTGCTTGCACAGCGTGAGACAGCAGAGATTAAGAGAACATGGTTCATGTTTCTCATAGAGATGAACAAGCTTAGAACCAGAGTTCTTTACATGGGCATAATGGAGACTTCAGAATGTGTACAGACATGTCAAAAACATTAAAACTGCAGCAGAACTTTGGATGGATGAGGAGAGCGAGTGGTGGATGAAGGGATGGAGTTTAATGAGGAGAGAGAATATAAATGGAAGCAGAAGCAGAACAGAATAATGATGAATAAAATCATCCTCAGAGTAGAGTCTGCGGATGGAGGAAGTCCCTGGGTTTATTCTGTGTGTGTGTGTGTGTGTGAGGGAGAGTGTGTATCCCTGGGATAATAACTGAGTGTGTCCCGTGCTGGAAGTCTATGTGGAGCCTCTCTTCTGTAACTCCTGAATAAACGCTGAGGAGAGAAAAATAAACAGCTTTAATAAACAGAGCTCACAGATTATTTCAACTATTAACTGATCATAAATAGAAATTAAGCCAAATGCAGTTTTAACCAGCAGCTAAAATACATAAACTAGTGCTGCCAAATCATATATCATTAGATATTTAAATCATCAAAGTAGTCATATTACACTGCGTAATTAATTGCATGGTTAATTGAATGATTAATAGCATTACACTGAATAGTTAATTGGGTAGGTCAATTTAACATGTCAGTCAAGCTAAAGTTCAGCCTCCACATGTGGTGGGAGACTAATGTTAGTATTAGCTGAGTCTGAATACAGTTGCGTATTTGTATATGTGTATATAGATGCAGATATTCTGATGTATTTAGGTTATAAAACTGTTTCAGAGTATAGATCTGTACTGAATGAATAGTGTTAGTATTGACAGGTCAGATTTTAGCCCCAGTCTGCCACAGTTAACCCCCCCATGGTCAGTTACAACCTTAACTCTGATTACACATCACCAGTTCAGTCTTAATCTGCAGCAGAGATCTTACTCTAAACATGTCACACAACCCGTTCTGAACTGGAATAATGGACATAAGGACGTTTGATACATTAAAGATTAAGATAATCATAAAGAACAGCCTGGAACTCAGATTTTACCTCCAATTATTTCATCCTTAACTTTCTGCAGCTCTTTCCTCACCTCCTCCAGCAGCTCCTACACACACACACACACACACAGAGCAATGAGTACATTCATTCTATTTATTTTAGTAAACGTTTTTCCTTCACTGTAGAATATTTCTGACTCTCACTTGTTTGATTCTCTCCAGCTCAGACTCTTCCCCACTCTCTGTGTCATTAGAGGAACCTGCAGTTTTCAGCCTGGAGGAGGGAGAGAGAGAGAGAGATAGAGAAAGAAAGAAAGAAAGCGAGAGAGAGAGAGCGAGAGAAAGAAAGAGAGAGACAAAGAGAAAGAAAGAAAGAAAGAAAGAAAGAGAGAAAGAAAGAGACAGAGAGAGAAACAGAGAGAGAGAAAGAAAGAGAGAGAGAGAAACAGAGAGAGAGAGATAAAGAGAGAAAGAAAGAGAGAGAGAGAGAGAGAGAAAGAGAAAGAGAAAGAAAGAGAAAGAAAGAAAGAGAGAGAGAAAGAGACAGAGAGAAGGAAAGAAAGAGAGAGAAAGAGACAGAGAGAAAGAGACAGAGAGAAAGAGAGAGAAAGAGAGAGAGAGAAAGAAAGAGAGAGAGAGAGAGAGAGAGAGAGAGAGAAAGAAAGAGAGAGAGAAAGAAAGAGAGAGAGAGAGAGAGAGATAGAAAGAGAGAGAGGGTTTTGTAATCAAAATGTTTGTTGGTTGAGAGATATACACATACAGACAGAGAGAGAGAGAGAGAGAGAGAGAGAGAGAGAGAGAGAGAAAGAAAGAGAAAGAAAGAAAGAGAGAGAGAAAGAGACAGAGAGAAGGAAAGAAAGAGAGAGAAAG
>BRDA01000808.1:0-28385 GCA_036984385.1 Crenuchus spilurus
ATTGACATTTGCCATCTCCACATCATTGCATTCAGTTTTTATTCACAATTTGTTTAGTGTCCCAACTTTTTTGGAATCCGGTTTGTAGTACAAAAGTGGATGTACTTGTTTTGTATATTGCACTGTTATAAACAAATGCTGCAAACAGTCCATGTCCCATTTGACCATGAAAGACCATGGCATTGGGATATGCTTTCATTAGATGAGATAAATGAGAACTTAGAGCGAGGATCTGGGCACCTCCTGCTTTGAATTAATCATTATATTTTGTAAAAACAAGAAGTTAAATTAGAATATCAATACATAATCCGCATCTTTATTGAAAAGTTTTGAATGCAATGAAATATATGTCGTGATTTGCAACAATTACATTGCCGATGAACATGTGCAGGAATTAAAATAATAGCATTGATGTTATTTTAAGTACTTATTTTATAGTGAATACATTGCTTCTTGCATCCATGAACTCTAGCCTCATAGCCTACATTGCTTTTACATTTGGTGAGATATGCCAGTGTGATGTCCTTTTGTCTCGGAGATGTGAATTGAGGCACTTGTAAAAGCAAACACTTAGAACGGTCTGTGTTACACTTAAGTCTTAACAGAACTACATTCACTGAACGGTGTCATTTCATTCATAGTATTGAGCTATCGAGGGGGTGGTCACTGTAGAGACGAATTGGCCTAAAGCACATAACACACTATCTGTGCCACAGAGTGAGAGCACATCCGCACACTGCCCTGCAAATGAATTTGTCTTTACTATGGAATATGCTGAATTATGCTTTTTAAAGGTAAGTTACTAAAGTCAGCTCATCTTTATGGATGATGTCAGTCAATGATCTACTCATTGTTCTGTTAAATAGATTTTAATTGAGTTATGAGATTAAAGCCTCTGCTGCTACTTATAAGCAGTACTGAAGACCTTCAAGAAGTGAAAGTGGAGGACATCCATCTCTCGGAACTCACCTCTTTGTGTTCATCAAAAAGATTTTCAAGTGCATGCAATGGGAACAATCCATGTCTCACTCACACTTACTTTACTTTATGGATGTGACAACAGCTCAGCTGTGCTGTTGGTCACAAGCTGAGAAATGCGACCAAAAGATCCTAGAATGAGTGGTCCACGTGAAGCAGTTTGCCCATGAAGAACCATGAAGGTATGCAACCGCGGTGCGCAAATGCTGGTCACCACAGCTGGGGCTTTTGCAGCCTTCAGCCTCATGACCATTGCTGTGGGTACGGACTACTGGCTTTACTCACCTGGTGTTTGTCGGACCAAAGGCTCAAGTGACAATGACACGACCCGAAAGAATGAAGAGGTGCTCACACACTCTGGGCTTTGGCGTCAGTGCTGTATGGAAGGTAACACATTTTCATTTGTGAATAATTTGTACATTTGTTTTTAGGAAAATTCAGATGTTATATTTGCATTTGCATGTATGTCTACGTGCAACTTCACCAAACCACTTTAAGATTAGTTTAAGATTAAGCTCAATGTAAAATCAAAGTTTTTTAATATAGTTTTAACATGTCTGCAGCTAAAATATTAACATCTACAAATCCAGTTAGAAGAATACAAATAAACGTTTACACAGGGGATTAAATGAAGTTAAAGTATTGTTGCCGAAAACAACGTGAGAACAATTTTATAATGTAGGTAACACTATCCTAACCCCTAGCCCTAACCTCAAACCAAAAATTAAACATATTCTTTATCTTAGTCCCATCTCTAACTCTGGTACTAAACTTAACCCCAGCTATAATACTGAGAATCAAATGAGCTTCAATAGATAATTTAGTAATAATTTCAACTTCTCTATATAATGTATAATAACTATCCTAATAAAATTAGGTCACAAATTAGACCAACACACAATGACCCACAAACTATTGACCCACAATTGAAATTCTTGTAAAACTTAATTTAAAAGTGTCTTTTAAGTGTAACTGAACTTTAATTTGAATATATTAGATTATAATATATTTAGTACTAAGCCTAAAAGTATCATTAAAATTAATGAAAAATGTAAAAGTACTCCAAAACCTAAAACTGTAGATAATCAATGGAAATAGTTGTGAGCATCTGTAGAAAGCCATCAAAATCAAAGTAGGGTACTGTAAATAATGCTACATGACACCTACATAAGCTCGTTGTAACATCTGACATAAACCTACACAGAAATAACACAAAAAATCAAAAATATAAAAACCTATTCCAATACGCATAAAAATCAGTCATAAATGTTCCAATCGCCAATTTGTTCAGAGATGAAAACAGCAGCCTTTATGACAGATGATGTCTACTGAAATAAGACTTTAGCATGTAGGATTGTGTCAGTTGACATGGCAACGTACAGGTCAGCAGATTGTTAAAAGCTGGTCTTTTGCTTTTAGTCTAAAATAAAATGGGAAGTCATACACATTACTAACATTAATGTGAATCAGACAAAGCACAATTTGTTTCACGTTAAATGCTTTGAAGAAGTAAAAACTGCCAAATACTCACTTAATAAAATCACTTAAAACATCTCACACTTAAATAAGCTCAAGACATTCAAAATGAGAAGCATTAGATGTTTTATATGACATTTAACATAATTTCACCCGATAAAATTATAGCAGGTCCTAAATTAATCATTATTATTCATCATTTGTGAATTCTCAAAGAAGTTAAAATGTGACTTAAGTGCATAGACTAATATTACTGTATGTTACTGCCATGCTATTGTAATGTTTTCACCTTCACACATATCATGATGTGTCCCTTTGCTTTCGACCCAGCTCTCGCAGTCACTCCCATTCTCTGACCTATATCAGTTCTGCATCAATTCTTTTAATGGAAAGTGTAATGAAGCATTCAGGCTGTTAAAAGGACATCAATATGACCATGCTCACCCAACACATGTGTGTGTGTGTGTGTGTGTGAGGTGTGTGTGTGTGTGAATACATATGCCTGAATTTGTGTGTGAGTCTGAAATATATGAGATGCAATGAAGCCCCAGAAATTATTCAGCAATATCATCCTTTAGTGAAATACATACCAAATTGATGACCCTTCTCAGTCCCTCAGTGTGTTCACTGGACCCTCCCTCTCCTCCCCGGCTTCAGAACTGCAGCTGACATTGACATGCAGCCCATTACTTCCACAGAGGAAGAGATCTATTCTGTACATCGACGCAGTCCAGGCCGGGAACATTTCTATACCTACATGTGCATGTACATACACACGCTCACTCTCCACACCAGTGGCTCGCAACTTCACACACGTGGACATTCTGGTGCCTCATAGTGCCCGAGGAACCTAATCAAAGTGAAATCATTAAGTTAGATTACATTTTTCATAAAAAATACATTTATGCATGCTACAAAATATGTAGTCCAACATTTTATATTATTTTTGTGCCTTTTTATGTACATTGCTTTTGAGAATTTACGCTAAAATATAAAGCAGTTTGTTAGTTTGTAGCTCTTTTTAAGTTATGACCTTTAATCAGTAGTTCATACTAAATAATGATAAGCATGATAATAACTGGTTAGAAATTACATTTTTAATTTAATAGAAAGAATGATATTTTGTACAGCATTTTTATGTAATCTAAGGTCTAGGACTCTGACAAAAACATAAACAAAAAGGTTTTGGCTTTCATTTTGTGGTTGTGTGCTTTGCTTGCATGCCTTTAAAAGAATTCACATTCACTTCAATTAAAAAAGTTGACTTTCTCCTATAAAGTTGCCACTCTGGAAATATAAGGTTTGCATACATATTCAAGGAAACTCATGACATGTTAAGACAGGTTGAGATTAGTTGATGTGGACCTAATAGCTTATATGTTGTATGAAAACATCATCATTTGAACAGGCTACATTGATTTTTTTATCTGGTGTCAAATATCATTAAGAATATACAGTGCTGTCTAAAAGTGTGGGGTCTCTTTATAAATTAGAAATTTTTGTTCAGAAGAAAATTCTTTATAACCATTGGGAGATTTTGATAAAATCCACAAATGCTGCTGCTGCTGTAGATACTTAATCTTTTATGGTAGAAGGTGAGGTAGGACAATCTTTTTAGTTCAGTTTTGGTGTCTCTCACAAGTTGTTGACAGTGAGCTGTGAAAAGGCCAATCACACTTTGGGTAAAATGTATTGATCAAATGAATTATAAAAGTGCTCAATATATACAGTGGAACCTCAGTTATTGTTTGCGCTGGTTATTGTACAATTCGGTTACCATCAGCTTTTTTCAGGGAATTTTTGTCCCAGTTATTGTTCATCTGTTCAGTTTTCATTGGCTTGCCCACTTGACTCAGCACTAATTTTGCAAAAACAAAGCATCCACCCATGTATTTGTCACTCACCCACACATTTGTTGTTTCTCTGGCTTTGTTTCTTGTTGTTTCTCTGGCTTTGTTTCTCATTGTTTTTCTGACTTTGTTCCTCATTGTTTCTCTGGCTTTGTTTCTCGTTGTTTCTCTTGCTTTGTTCCTCATTGTTTCTCTGGCTTTGTTTCTCATTGTTTTTCTGGCTTTGTTTCTCATTGTTTCTCTAACTTTGTTTCTTGTTGTTTCTCTGGCTTTGTTCCTCATTGTTTCTCTGGCTTTGTTTCTCGTTGTTTCTCTTGCTTTGTTCCTCATTGTTTCTCTAACTTTGTTTCTTGTTGTTTCTCTGGCTTTGTTAATCATTGTTTCTCTGGCTTTGTTTCTTGTTTCTCTGCTTTGTTTCTTGCTGTTTCTCTGGCTTTGTTCCTCATTTTTTTTCTGGTTTTGTTTCTTGTTTCTCTGGCTTTGTTCCTCATTGTTTCTCTGGCTTTGTTTCTTGTTGTTTCTCTGGCTTTGTTTCTCTGGCTTTGTTCCTCATTGTTTCTCTGGCTTCGTTTCTTGTTGTTTCTCTTACTTTATTTATCTGGCTTTGTTCCTCATTGTTTCTCTGGCTTTGTTTTTCATTGTTTCTCTGGCTTTGTTTATCATTGTTTCTCTGGCTTTGTTTTTCATTGTTTCTCTGGCTTTGTTTCTCATTGTTTCTCTGGCTTTGTTTCTCATTGTTTCTCTGGCTTTGTTTCTCGTTGTTTCTCTGACTTTGTTTCTCATTGTTTCTCATTGATAATGCTCAAACAAATTAAAACACGTTATACTAAAGCAAGGGTATGCAGTGCTACCACCTGAAAACTGGTGTGAAAACAAATAGTGGCTGATAACTTAGAGAACAGGTGTACAGAACAAAGGCTGCAGCTGTACCACACTGGCACACTATAAAACCCATAAGAGTGATGTTAAATGTTCATTTATCCATGTCATTAGTCTTTTGTATTTATTTCTCATTGTGTTCTGTATGTAATTCTATATAAAATGTATTTTTCTTAATATTTTGTGTTTGCAACACATTAATTGAATTTACATAATTTTTTATGAGAAATATTGCTTCAGTTATTGTTGGTTTCTGTTATCATGAGGCACTTTAAAACAGATTAATGATGAAAACCAAGGTTTCACTGTATATATATATATATATATATATATATGAAGCAGAGTTCACACAAGCTAATATGTATTGTTGTCACTCTTACAGCAGTACTTGACTGATGTTTACAAGAAATTTGCACATTTAAAGGGAAATTGTATAATGATCAGTTCACTCTCCGTTAATCACTGCTGACATAAATAACTACAGAATCAACTGTCATGAGTACATACCCAATGAGAAATCTGTAAGTGGATTATCTTAACTTCTGTTTCCTGTTCAGCTTAAATGAAAATACTGTGTTTGTCCTAATGTGTCTGCTTAAAACAGATGTATTCTAATTAGATATTGATATTGTTAATGATTTGATAAGATTAGAGCAGTGAAGTAGAAAATGGGCTTTATTCAGTAACTGGGTGCTTTTGCGTTTGTGTGTGTGTATGTGTGTATGTGTGTGTGTGTGTGCATGACTCTAAAAGGCATGTTTACAGGTGTTTGTAAAAACATCGACCATTTCGCAGAAGATGCAGATTATGACCAGGATGCAGCAGAATACCTGCTCCGTGAGTACTTGTGATGTCTCTATATACAATAATCTACATATACAGTTCAAACAGTAAGAGGGAAAATATTAACTGATACAAAATAATGTTGAAAAATGTATGTGAATTAAAGATGCTGTCAAAAAACAGGTAACACTTAAAAATAAGACTACATTCATAAAGGGTTTATAGATAGTTTATTTAATTTTATTTTAAAGGGGTAACAAATAAGCTACTTTATTGAATAAAAATACCTGATATTTAATGTACTGATCAAATATGGACCAAGTTTAAATGATAAATGATATTTGGTAAACAAATAGTATATCAAATCAACACAATTAAATGCAGCTGATTTTTTTATCACATAACACATTTAGCATTCAAATGTTCAATCCAAATGCAATAGTTTTGACTCCATTTTTAATTCCTTTGAATTTATATCTTATTTCCATCACTTCTCCGTGATTTATTTTGATCAGGACTTTATTTTGTAATATAAAGATATTAAGTTACTTGCTTGAATAAAAAGAATGAAAAATGAAGAACCTTCCCTATATATACAGTGTCATGCAAAAGTTTGGGCACCTGTGGTCAAAATGTTTGTTAATATAAGCAGAATAGTAGAAGATAAGCTGATCTCCAAAAAACAACGGTAAGAGAATATTTTCAAGATATTAATTATATATATAATTTTCATTCTAATATCACATCACAAAGGCCTTGCTAATAGCTTACCACTGAGTTACATCAGTGGTGTTTAAAGAGGTGCTGTGATGTAGATCTGATAGGACTGGACTCTTTTACTTGATGTAGTGGACAAAGTCGTGAAGAAATTCTCAATTCTTTTAAAACAGAGTCCTCAATCTGTTTTTCAGTCTTTACATATGTTCAAGAGCTTTACAGCCTATTCTTTTAGTTGTTTCCCAATTTAAAATATAGTTCTTTAAAAACACATTTGAATGGCCCCTGAGAGGCTCAGCAGAATAAGACACTGTCACTATAATGCGAGGATTGAAAGTTTAAATCCCGTTCATGCTACTTGCCATCAGCAGACAGAGCCTGAGAGAGCAAAATTGGCTGTGCTCTCTCTGGGCGGGTAAGATGGCACTCTCTCCCCAGCACTACTAAGTAATGTTGGCTGGCTCAGGCATCTGCCAGGTGATCCATCAGAACTGGGGATCCTGCACTTTCCTCCGAATGTTTTGGCTGCCCGGTGAAGATGTATTGGTAGCAGCTGGACAAGAGGCGTCGCTTGTATTCTTATGCAGCGGAGGAAGACTGTGTTAATCTGCACCCTCCTAGAGTCAGAGACATTACCAGGTGCCGTTCTAGCCTATTTGGTGCCGTGGGTGAACAACCCCTCTGGCACCCCTAAGACAGTCTTTTTCCAAGTTAAGGGCAAAGTGATAAATGTTAAGGGGGTTATTATCATTTCTTGGGACCATTAAAAGTAATTTTAGGAATATCTTAAGGGTTTAGTAATTTATAGTCATTGTAGTTTGTTTGTTATACCATTTCTCTTTTAAATTTAGGGCAGAATTCTATGCCATGATGTCCAGCGCTAGCATATTTAGGTTAATATTCAGGAATTAACACTAAAATACTGCTCAATAGTCTTACGCCTTCTAAAAAAAATTATATATGTGGTTTATCTAGTAAATGCTTTATGTGTTTGAAAACAAATACAACATTAGAAAAAAATCAACTAAATAAGCATCTGTGGCTGTTCTATATTTGTGTGTTAACTTAGCAAAGGTCAGTGTTTACAGTAGCTGCTTCATTTAATCAATACTTCATTAGATTAAATCAAGTGTGCTGCTGGTGGAATGTATCATGGCCATGCGATAGCTGCTGTAAATAGAGATCTGGAGGCTTCTAACTAACATATCAATAAATTTACTTCATTAATTACTTTGTTGAAAACGTCTGCCAAAGTCACGCTTACTGCAAAGATAGAGTTTAATAGTTTTCATGTCTACCTAAGACATTTGCACCGTCTCTGTCACTGTGGTGTTCCTGAAGGGTACTTCAGTACATTTAGTTTAGTACATAACTGTAGCTGTAATCAGTACCGGTGCTAGGCATGTGGGTGCCCTAAGCACAAATGCTTTGTGTGCCCCCATCCTGCCTCCATCCACCACTGAAGTCTCCACCACACTCCACCGTACTGTTTGAGTAAGAACATCTGGTGTGTGTGTGTGTGTGTGTGTGTGTGTGTGTGTGTGTGTGTGTGTGTGTGTGTGTGTGTGTGTGCGCTGTAGGGGCAGTCCGTGCCTCCAGCCTCTTCCCCATCATGAGCGTAGGACTGCTGTTCATCGGCGGTGTGTGTGTAGCTGCAAGTGAGTTCTACAAGAGCCGTCACAACGTCATCCTAAGCGCTGGGATCTTCTTCGTCTCCGCTGGTAGGTTTATTGATGTTTGTGTGAATGAAAAGCGATGGAATGCTGTATGATGTAGTACCTATGTTGTCTCATTCAGGTGACTGACACTAAAGTCAAAGTGATAAGTCAAGGCCAGTGGACTTAAGGTTTACTGTTGAAGATGTTTCATCACTTATGCACAAGAGCATCTTCAGCTCATATGAGTGGTGGGAACCTTGTCTACTATTTATGACTGATTCACACCTATGTTATAATGGCCTTGAATAGCCAAAAGTGTTCACAATGGTACCACAGGACTGGATTTACTACCACTGGTAGTTGTCATCTGTATAATTGTGTGAATGCATAACACTCATTACAGAATAGGAATTCAACACAAAACTCTAAAGTGTAGTTGATTACAAGTCAAAAGTTTGGACACATCTTTTTATTCAATGTTTTTATTTTTTCCTACATTGTAAATGAATACTGAAGTCATACAGACTATGAAGGAACATATAATGAATCATGTAGTAAACTTAAAAGTGTTAAACAAACCAAAATATGTTTTCGATTTTAGATTTGTCAAAGTAGACACACAAGTGATGTTTCAAATATATAAAGAGGGCAAGAAATGCAAGTCATGAACTTGACAAGGCACAGCTGAAAATGCCACGAAAGTTGCCATCTAAGCAAGAAGTGTCTACTGTAAAGAATGTAAAATATAAACATATTCTGGTTTGTTTAACACTTGTTTGTTTACTAAATAATTACATGTGTATTTCTTCATAGTTTGGATGACTTTAGTATTAATCTACAATGCAGAACATTTTTAAATCATGAAAAACCACTGAATGTCCAGAAGGTGTCCAAACCTTTGACTGGTACTGTATATAAGCTGGTATATTGTCTTTCTTTTGGATATTTTCTTTGTTTTCTTCCATTTACATTTGAGGCATTTAGCAGACACTTGTATCCAAAACCGACTTACAATTGTGGGTTAGCTGCCTTGCTCAAGGGCACTTCAGTTGTGACCTGCCTGGAAATCAAACCGGCGACCTTCAGGTCACCAGACCAGATCCTTAACCACTAGGCCAAAAGCTTTAATACATTTTGGTTTGGTGATTTGTGAAGGTTTTTGTTGGCTCATGTTAAAAGACGAAACATGGCTACTAGCAGCAGCCAAAAGCTCCACTGCAACCCAAAATATGTCTGGTAAATCATGGAGATTTGCATCCAGACAGGACCCAAAGGAGCTCTGGCTAATTAAAGGCACAGTATGTAGTTTCCAGTGACATCTAGTGGTTTCGTTTCCATATTGCAACCAACTGAAGACTTTTTCCACAGTCCCTCCTATGGCGTCAAAACAGGCTCTGCTTAAGCGTAAACGTAAAACAGGAATTGTAAACGTAAGTTTTAAGTATCGTAAACGTAAATGAAAAACTGTAAATGAAACTGCAACAATAGTAAATTAAAACATAATCATAAACGCAAAATACTTATTGTAAATGTAATACTGACACCTTCGCTTTCCATTTTTATCTTTCACTTCACATGTTACGTTTACCATTCACAAATTACGGTTACGATAATTTTTTTCCTGACCCTTATCTGACGGGGGGGGGGGGGGGGGGCTCAACGCTCATTGGCTAGAGGGACAGCATATTACGACATCACTTACGCTTCACTGCTTTATGACGCGAATTGAATCATGAGTCGTTTTGGTGAAAGGTGAAAACTGTTGTGCTTCACCACTTTTTTAAAGTAGTGTTTAACTGTTTGTTAAAAAAGAAATGTATGTTTTATCGCGCTTTGCAGGGTTACTTACTAAAGGGTGAATTTACATCCACCGTGGGCAGCACCGTGTGTGTTAATCAACAGCGGGGTTGCTAGGTCCCCAAAAATCTGCAGCCCAATGTCTAACAAAAAGCACCCTATGTAACCTGACACCAGTCTATAATCTAAAACGTCCAATCACAGACATTATTATAATTATTATTTTAATTAGTAGTAGTATTAGTAATGTAAGAAGAAGATACCTCCATAATTTCTTTTCTTTGCATTTAAACACCAAATTTTTTAAAAGCAGTAAACAACTGAGGGTGAAGAGTATTTGGATAGACTTACTAGTATTAGATGACTGATTGGAATGGGATCTGAACATACAGATTTATAATAGAGAAAATTGGGTGTTAAAAAGCTGAGCCTGTTTTGACGCCATACCCTCCCTTCCAAACACGAAGGAGTCTCTACGGTGGCCATAAGATGTCATATATCTTTGATACTCCTGAATGCGATGTCTAATAGCAGCTTTAGAGCTAGTGATATGTCAAGTGGTAAGATTTATTTTAATTAGAAATTTAGGAAATGTAATATGTAAAATTATCATAGCTACAATGCAGATGAAACATGTTTTCTGCACTTCAGTAGTGCTATTGTAAACGTTAGCTGTTTTCTGTACAAACAGTAATAAAGTAAACGCATCAAACTGCTTCACTGTAGACAGATAATGCAGGCAGGATACATATTTTTCTCTAGTCAAGGTAAGCTTGCCATGCTCTGAAGAAGCACTTCAGCCGATAAGAGTTCACACAACGAGCTCATATTAGCTAAGCTCGCAAACTAGCGCGCACCTATGAATCTCCCGTTCCACCTTAAATGCTGCAGCAGTGTTCAGCTCTGATGCGCTACAATGTACTGCAGCACCATTTAAGGTGGAATGGGGGAAAACACTGTGCATACGAATTTGAAGCTAAGCTTAATCATGTTTTCTTTTCTTTGATGATTGAAGTTGTGTTTTCTCTTCTTGACGAGCATAAGAATGTTCCGCCATCTTAACAAATAAACCAAAAAACTTTATTCTTGCTTCTCCTCCATGTATTTCTTCTTATTGAGGTATATGTTTATTTATTCTCCTGTTTTGTCAGCCAATGGTAAAACAAAGCTACAGCGCCATCGAATTTGAGTGGCCAATTCGTCATTACAACACAAATGGTTTTTGCTAGCCTCGTTTGTCCTTTTTGAACTACTGTAGAAACATGGCGGCCTCAGTCGGTGTTCGACGCCCGACCAATGTAGATATAAACAGCTTATTCTAAGGTAAAATAATCAAACGACTTCTTTGTTTATAATGATTAGATGTGTTTTTAATCATTTTTATTAGTGATTATATTAAATTCTGCTAAAAGATAACCCAAAATATTACATACTGTGCCTTTACGCCTGTGATTTTCTCAAAAAATGCATCATGATGTAAATAAAATAGCCAAGGAGCTCCTGTAAAAGAAAAAATGAGCACAAGATGCATGTAAACTTAATCCAAACTGAATAAAGCTTACTAAGCAGAAAAACTTTTACCATTTACTGTAGAGCAACATTTACATCAGCCGTCATGATGGTTTGTTATTGACACATGCTTTGCTCTCCTCCACAACAAGACAAACATTCCAGTGTGGTCACCTCATAAATATGATCTTTCCATCAGGATCTAAAGCAGCATAAACAAACAAAACACAAATCAGACTTTGAAATTGTTATCTGTTTATACAAAATCACCACTCATGTCAAGTGAAACTGTTCATAAACATACTTTAACTGAAAGACCACAAAGACTAGACATCCCGAGTGTATCTGAAGTTTGATAGTGGCACCCTGATGTCTGCAAATTATATACAATCTCCTGGAATCATGTGCTTCATCCACCTATCAAGCTGTCAGTCAAGTGTGTATATGAGGAGCATTGTGGTAGAGGCAGAGTGCCCCAAGAAACAGAAATATTACCTTTTACATCAGACTAAACAAAAGTGTATCCTTGTCTGATAAGACTGAAGAGTACTGACAGTCCTTGCATGCTGTGAAATTGGTTACATCATGGTGAGTTTAGAAGTGTCACTCCTTTGCATATTATTCAGGCATAGATGGCTTGTTGGCATGGCTGTATAACAACTCCTTTAGTTTAGTACCAGCAACGTATTTGTTCTCTAAAGAATTTCCCCAAAGTGGGAGGAAGGAGGACCTCTCTGAAATGAATTTTGTCACGTTGGGATGTCTGTGAGGACCAATGAGAAGTCTGTTTTAAGCCTTTCAGTCCTGTTCAGACCTGTGTTACTGTGTTATCCTCTTTTAAAACCGTCTCAGATCTGGTCACCCTAAATAATACAGGACTGTTATGGTTTCAGGACTCAGTAACATCATCGGGATCATCGTGTACATCTCGTCCAACGCCGGCGACCCGAACCAAAGCGAGTCGAAGCGGAGTCACTGGTACGGCTGGAGCTTCTACTGCGGCGCGCTGTCCTTCATCATCGCCGAGACGGTGGGCGTGCTCACCGTGCACTTGTTCATCGACACGCATCGCGCCCTGCGTGCCAGCACGCGCCGCCCGCTGCGTCCGCGCTCGCGCCAGTCCTCCCTGCAGCGCCGCGCCTCTTCAGACTCCTTCCGCTCGCGCGGGCGAGACCTCGCGCTCTACCCGCTGGCGGCCACGCCCCCCGCGCTCGTGCGCAACTCTCTCGCGTACGGCAGCGGCAGCTTCGCCCGCTTCCACCACGCAGCCCTCGCGGACGAGGGCTTGGCCTTGGCCGGCGGGGGAGCGCGCCCGCTCGTGCCCCAGAGCGCCGTGGCGTCGCTGGACAACGGCTTACCTCCCGCGCTGCTCGTGGCCGCGCGCATGCGCAGCTCGTCCGAAGTGGACGCTGGTCTCGAGCGCTGCAAGCAGAACTCGAGTCATTCGGGCGCTCAGAGCCCGCAGTGCGAGCCGGACAAGGCCTGCGCGCTCGCCCCGCCCACCGGCACAGCCACGAGGAGAACCACACCTGTGTGAGCTCAGCGCTGAGCCTCACCCTAACAGCTTTTCTTCATGGAATTAGAACAACGTTCCCCTGACGTCTAATGTTACAGTCCAGGTTTGTGAACCTTTTAGTAACAAAAGTTGCTACAAGAGGCAACTCTCCAGCCAAAACAGGTGCTGCTGCAACCCCCAACTCAAAAATAACACCAATACAGTACTGTGCAAAGGTCTTAGGCACTTAATCTCCTCTCACCAATTATATTACCATTAAGTGTGTTTTACTTGTACAACCATCATATATCATGGTAATAAATACAAATAAACATAAATACTGTAAAACAAACTTGTAAGAATATACAGAGCTTTATAAATCTGTCCAACACTTTTTCTACAGGACATTCACATATAGTTGGGACACGTAAAAAAATGCAATAAAAACAAATCTAATATGTTAATTCACTTGAACTTTAACAGACTAAAGGACAAAGAAAATAGTTTGTGTTTCAATGACAAACTTAATTATATTTGTTAACTATAAAGAAATTGATGCCTGCAAAACAATCCAAATCCAACCATTCAAAGCTTTAGCACTGGGTCATACCACGTTTTCTTTTAACTGTACTTTTTTGTATGTTTATGAATTGAAGATACAGTACCACATCAAAAAAAGTAGATTTCATTTCATTTACTATTCAAATAGTATTAACATTAAAACAAAAAAGACGTGGACATTGTCACTTTAAGTGTAATCAATATAAAATATGCCAGTTTACCTTTTAATATTTAAATAATTAGTTTAAATTATGAACTCTGAATATGTAGTGTTTGGAGATACACTAGTACAAATTATTGCAGTGCAAAGTTTTGTTGTCATGAAGTTTGGCCCAAAGTGATGAACCACAACACACCACAAAGACACTAAGGCCTAGTCCACACGTAGCCGGGTATTTATAAAAAGGAATATCTCCCCTACATCCTTTACAAAAATAATATCATACACACGAGATCGTTTTAAGAAAAGTTTTCATCCACATGAATCCGCATAAATACGCCGTAGAGTGTTGTCATAAAGATGCCAAGCGCATAGATGGCAGTGTAACACAAAGCTAACGCACATGTCAGCCAATCAGAATCCTTCAAAACAGAAAAGTAAGTAGCAAAAAACCTCCTTTGCTCCTCCACGTATTGGAGAAGCTGAACTTGTAAAAACAAACACGCAAAGAGTGTTTGAATTAACATAAAAATGAAAAATTATTTACTGGCGTTCATCCTTCCACAGCACGGCAGTCAATTACAGTGGTCGCGGATATGACATCACAGCATCATTCGTCGCAGATTGTGATGTTCTGGACTCTAAAACGCCGTTTTCACACGTACACACGCAAACGCAAAAACGGAGTTTTCCAAAATCTCCACTTTGGCCGGAGTTTTCATAACCATTCGTTTTTGGTGGTGTAAAACTGCGTTTGCATGTGGATGAAAGGCCCAAACGCATAAAAATATATGCGTTTATTGAAATATCCGGCTACGTGTGGACAAGGCCTAAGCCTTTGGTGGTTACTCCTTTTATACTCAAACCTGGTAGATGATCTCACCTGATACCAGTTAAACTGCTAATCTTGGTACCTTCCAGAACAGTGTTACTTGTATGAACTTTTTAGTCTTAGTTTGCTTCTGTTCCCCTTTTTGGTGTTGCAGGCAACAGTTTATTAAATTGTAGGCAATTGCTTATGAAATCTTTTCTTTGTCCTTTTGTCTGTTATATAAAAATAGGGTGGTCCCACCCTCTTATTTTAATCTAGTGCTGGAATTAAAAATGTGATAAAATGTTGAAAATGGCTTAATATTTAGAGTATTTAGACTCAATGCAAACAAAGTTTCTCATGTAAGTGATTATTAGCAGTTTATATAGACATCATAGCAAAAAGTACAGAATCAACAACAAACCATTTTATTACCAACTAAACTGTTGAGTAGAGCTGTAGACTCACTATGACTGACTGAGTCTGTGAGTCATCGAAAGCATCATAAACACTTGGTCATTGAATGGGTGACAAAATATGCACAACAATGTGTAATATTCTTAATTAACAAAACTACTTTTTTCATATGTACTGAATTTGGATCCTGCATTTATGTGATCATATAATGAACATACTCCAGTGTTTTAGATCACATTCATGCTATGCATCCCAACTGCAATAGAATCTTAAAATCAAGATGGTCAGTATTCAGAAAATTACTTGATAATCCAATCTAAACTGTAACCTGGTTTGTATGTTGCAGTGTTGTTGGAAATAAATAGGAATGTTACTTTGACGACCCTGTAGCAACGCTGCAAGAGAACCAGCCAAAATCCAGTAATCTAAGGATTGTTCTGCCATCCTTTGCAAAAATGCACATATGCACATGTAGTGTAAATGTATACCAACACAAAGCTAGCATTGATCATGACAATATGGGCAATGCCATTATGCAGACCTGTGGATGTTGTACAGTACAGTACTGAATATTCCACCCAGGACTTGTGGTTAGGGTGTAATGCACAGTAGTGAACACATGGGAGCAGCAGAGAGCAGTTGTTCATGACCTCCAAATATCATACCGCTCTTTAGTCCTTCCTACAGTCCAAGCCTGTCCACTGTTTACCCCTGTTTAACATGTACATGTTCACATGAATACATGTTTTAAAGACTGCTGCTATATGTTTTATTGTGTTCTGTAATGGAAATAAACAGGAAAATCTCTGCATGGGGTGCTGCTTTTTTAGCAATCAATATTCAGTTGGTAATAACAGACCACTGAAATAGTTTGGGAAACAGTTGAAATGTTTAAATGATCTCAGTATGTGAAATTGCGCTAAAAAGGCTAAGTACAATGTGAATGACTTTGATTATTGTATACACTGCAGACTTTGTTATTGTAAATGTCTTGACTAATTATCTGGATTTTATCAGCCTCAGCGGCTGATATGGTGTTAAACAACAATGTGAATAACCATGCTAGCTGCATAATAGCAGGGAAATGTCTTGTTATAGTTATAGTAAAATTACATATTTCAGTTTAGAGTATTTTTGTAGCACGCTCTAAATCAATGATGCTCAATCTTGTTCCTGAAGATCTACCACCCCAACCTCATTCTAACAGATCCACTCAGGTAATGAAGGCTTTCAGGGTCACTCTTCAGGTGAACTCTTCAGGGTGACCATGTAGATGCACTTAGTAGTTTTACAATTACAGACTGTAGTCCATCTGTTTTTCTGAATACTTTTATTATCCTCCTTTTACCTGTGCTTCAATGATCAGAACCACCACAGAGCAGTGATTATTTGGGTGGTGGATCATTCTCAGCACTGCAGTGACATTGACGTGGTGGTGGTGTGTTAGTGTGTGTTGAGTGGATCAGACAGCAGAGCTGCTGGAGAGTTTAAACACTGTGGTCCACTTTGTAGGTGTGAAGTCAGAGACAGGAACTCATCTGTGATGGAGGGGATGGGCTAATTGGCTGCTACTACATTGGGGAAAAAATGGGCAAAAACTTAGTAATAAAATTATTTAAAAAAAAAAAAGAAAAAGAAATTGATCTGTGTCTACACAGTGCATGTTGGTCCTCTAGTCTTTCAACAGTGGTCACAGGACACTGTTGGCTGGATATTTTTGGTTGGTGGAGTATTCTCAGTCCTGCAGTGACACTGAGGTGTTTAAAAACTTTAGCAGCTCTGCTGTGTCTGATCTAATCATACCAGCACAACATACACAAACACACCACCACCACATCAGTGTCACTGCAGTGCTGAGAACGATCCATCACCAAATAATACCTGTTAATTGAACAGCTGAAAGGAGGATAATAAAGTATACAGAGAAACAGATGGACTACAGTCTGTAATTGTAGAACTACAAAGAGCACCTGTATGATCAGTGGAGCTAAAATAGACAATGAGTGTAGATACAAGGAGGTGGTTTTAATGAAGTGGCTAGTCGACGTATTTTCATTAATTGTAGACAAAGTTGTCAATAGGAAAAGTTGCGTACTGTAAATCAGTGAAACTGAGATTTACTTTGTGGATGGTTGCAGTCAAAGAAAATTAATTTCAAGTGGCACAAAGACAGATTGTTCTAAAACACAGTTTTGTCTAAAAATGTCCAACTTCAGAACAACTGCATGTTTTCTACAGCTCTGTTGGTCCCCATGAGTCCCACGAAGTCATATGGCACTGTTTTGTCTCTCTGTTTCTCCAGGCATTAAGATTCCTTACTTCTGGGTTAAGCTAATAGTCCAATTGCATAGCTTTATATAAATATAACCCAAAACACTGCAAAGCACAGGGCAAACGTCCAAGCTGTTCTGTCCACAGCTGTGTTCAGTTTGAGCAAACAAAGCACTGATGTCTTCATCTATATGTGGTCTATATTAGAACATAGTACCAAATACTATATTTAACGACAATAGAATAACATTGTAATGTCTCAGCTTGCTTTATCCACACATCATCATCTTTGACTGGACTGAATCGTATCATTGAGGTGAAACTCACCTGTCTATCTGTCAATTGTAACATTCATAGAAAACTGTCCAAAGAAAGAGTTCATTGAGATTGATTCATGAAGGAAAACACTCCTCCATGGAAAACAAACCATGTGACTTGTGCTGTCCTTAAAATTTCAAGTATTCTGGGCCCCGAGTGGCTCAGTGGACTAAGGCGCTATCACTATGATCTGAGGATCACAAGTTCGAATCCCAATCATGCTGCTTGCTATCAGCAGCCGGGAGCAAAATTGTCAGTGCTCTCTCTGGGCATGTAAGCTGGCACTCTCAACCCAGCACTACTAAGTATTGTCAGCTGGCTCAGGCGTCTGCCAGGCGATCCATCAGAACTGGGGATCCTGCACTTTCCTCCAAGAACATTGGCGATGTATCAACAACAGTTGAAAAAGAGGCGGAGCTTGACTTCACATGCATCAGAGGAGGCCTGTGTTAGTCTGCACCCACGTAGAGTCAGAGACATTACAAGTGATAGAGAGAGTCAACGAATGGGTGGCTTGAAAGGCTATCAAACACACTGGAGAAAATCGGGTAAAAAAAAAGTATACTAATTCAAGTATACTCATTGCTGTTGAGGCCTTGCTCAGTCTCAGGTCTTAGATCTTTGTTGATTTTGTGGCCACCTCTCGTTGTCATCTTAGGCTGTCCAGCTTTTCTCCAGGTCCACCAGTTCCATACCTTCACAATAAGAGTGAGGACGTGAAGCTTTGACCTAAAAATAAAAGTTAAATTACGTTTATGTTCAATTATAATAATACAGAAAATGTGTGTGTGTGTGTGTGTGTGTGTGACTTACTGAGGCTGTGTTTCTGGACAGCTGATGTAGAAGTGGGAAAGGTGTCCACTGAATTGGTTCAATGGGCCAGCTACATACAGACAGGTCACTAGCTTTTCCAGAATCAACCACACAGTCTGCGAGGCTGTAGTTGCTTAGATCCCAGCGATACTGAGAACTAAAAAAACAAGTATGAATTCTCCATCAGTACAGGAAGGAAGGTGGTCCGATCTACTCCTGCATTTCGTGATTAAAATGTAAGTAAACAATCAAATGGAGGTGATGCACATTGCAGACTCTACAACAAGGATCTTCAAATCCAGCCCTGGTGTGTCTGAGCACGGATATCACCAAACTGTGCTGGACACCAGCCCTCCAATACAAGATCTCCTGTACAGTATAATGTGCAATGTAACACATATTAGACGTAAGGCCAAGTAAAAAAAAAGAATTGGTGATCATCCCCGCCCGACCCTCTAAAAAGCACCCGACCGTTTTTTTTTTTGTTTTTTTTTAACACAAAAAAACGCGCCAAACACCCTAGTCTGGCCTAGAATCATTCAAATTTTGCATGCTTCCAATGACGTGACCCAAATCAGTACACTTAACTGTCAATACCAATGGCCGGTTGTTTTTGTGATGCAAATCATGGCTTTTGCAGTAGCCAGCATCGTAAAAACACTGCAGTCGGCCAATAAAATTCGTTTCATTTCCCTGTTATCTAATCAAAATAAAATACAATGGATTATTTTAACTACCTGTAATATATTATAATAACTATTATCGCAGCGTGCGCGCAGACTCACACACAGAGAAGCAGACGGAGGGCCGGTTCTATAAATAAGACAGAATAACTGACTAAGACACACATTAGCGGTAACTTAACTAAAACACACTAAAAATAACTCATAGAGACTAGACTACAACTAACAATCATTACACATACAAAAATCTCCTCTTAAAGACCCCAAATAATTACAAAATAGACCCCATAAACACACAAGAGAACTTTATGCAAATACCGTACGACACGCAGCCATTTGATTGGCCGACACCCCCAAAAGCCGCCACAACACAAAAAAAAAAAAAAAAAAAAAAAACACCTCCCCCCCGACCCAAAATTTTGGTGAAAAAGGATGATCACCAATTTTTTTTTTTACTTGGCCTAATGTATTTTCATTGGCTGTTTCAGTTTTTTTGTATGTTCAATTTGCTTTCTGCGGGTTAAATGAATGTTTGAATTGTACCTGCTCATTTCCAAAACATTCACAGTTTAGTGACTTCTTTAGCTTGCCTAGTATTGACTGGGATCATATGTTGTTTATCAGCAAACGTATCGATTCCTGACAGAGGTGTGGAAGCACATCAAGTCCAGACCTATGCTGTAATTCAATTCCCTTTTAACCTTCGCAGTTATATAACTGACCAAAATATCCTGCTGATATACTGTATTCAATGCTAGTTCACTTACATGGTCACATAATTAAGTAAATAATTAACTAATGGAAAAGTTAATCCACTGTCTCTCACAAAATAAATGACAAACTTGTCAAAATGTTTTGTACCCACCCAGCAGAGGGTTTGTGTCTCTGTTCATACTGTTCTATAAAGGCAAAGAGCAGTAAACATGGCAGTGAAACTAAAGATCAGCCGTGTGAAAATCAGCCCAACTTTGCTGTCAACAAATGCAGTCGTGAACTTGATGAAACGTAAACAAAGCATGAAAGTTTAAATCATTTCTTGCTACATCCAGCCAAAATTGGCTTTCTTGAGGCATAATAACCATCAGTACATCAATGTTCTGCTAGACACTGGAGCACTCACTGATGAAGAAAGCTGAACATAACCATGTCTTGCAGATTTGTTATGCAGAAGAAGAAGCACTCTTTATTAAACCCCTTAGGGAAATTCTTCTCTGCAGTGAATACACACATACACTAATGAGCACAGCACACACACACCCGGAGCAGTGGACTTCTACCTGAGTACTTGTGGGTTAGAGGAATTGTTCAAGTGCACAATGTATATTCCATGCTGGTTCTGGCTCAAATCAGACCTTTCTGTCCCAAAGTCACTTCTAGAACCTTTAAGCCAAAGCTGCACCCACATTCGTAGTATCTGACTTTAAAAACACATGATATCACAACAGTCTGGCAACAGTCCTTCCAAGATTGCACTGCCATCATCTCATTCAGAAAGGAAAACTTATAAAGCTGAAATCCCAGTGTAAACCCAGCTTAAACATGACCTATTGTACGAGTTCACTTGGGGTCTTAATGAAATGTCTGTGACATGCTTTGTTTAAAATATCAAAAGGTTTAAGCATAGCACCCCCCTTTCTTAGCCTTAAACAGCTCTGCTCAAAATTGTAAGTTTGAATGTCTATGTCTGCTCCCCCCACCCCATCGTCCAAGATGCTGTCCTCAGCAACTCAGAGATAAAGAACTGATTCTTTGGGAGTTGTCTCCTAAACAGTATCTGCACTCATACATCAGAAAACAGCAGCACAGTAAAAACCCATTCAGCTGCTCTATATCAGATTATAACCATGACATTAAAACCATGTAATGGGTCCCTGAGTGGCTCAGCAGGCTAAGACGCTGACACTATGACCAGAGGATTGCGAGTTTGAATCCCGGTCATGCTGTTTGCCATCAACAGCCGGGGCCCAAGAGAGCAAAAATTGGCAGTGCTCTCTCTGGGCAGGTAGATGGCACTCTCATTTTCCGTATCACTCACACATTGCAATGTCTGCTGGCTCAGGCGTCTACTGATTGGTCCATTCGGAGCTGGGGATCCTGCGCTTTCCTCCAAGCCTGTTGGCTCCCCAGTGATAGTGTATCAGTGTAGTTTTGAAAAGAGGTGGTGGCTGCATCACACATAATGGAGGTGTCTTCACCCTCCTAGAGTCGGGGACATTGCAAAAGTGATGGGGAGAGTCCTAATGGATGGGATGGGCAAACTGGCAACTACTACATTTGGAAGGGGATAAAATTGGCAAAAATGTAAAAAAAAAAAAAAAACATGTAACACCAAAACAACTCACACAAAAACCTAATCAGCTCTAGCCGGGCGATCGATAACTTTCAGTCCAAAAACACTATAAACCTTTACGTAAAATCAGCAGAAGTTACAAAGCTGAAGCTCAAATTTCAAGTTGTAAATACTGCAACATTACAGAAGGAACTGGAATTGTTTTAAAGCATATGAATGTACTGTAGTCCTGAGTTATACTAATGAAGTTTGAATTTAAACACAAAGTGGTTAACACACACATGTACATGTTCAGTTCTGTACATACGATCCAGTGCTTAGCTTTCTCTCTTTGCCTTTAGAAGGCAATGTATCTGCAAAATTCTAAGACCTTTGTTTGAGTAAAAATGTAACTACATGCTCAGATTAAAAATAAGAAGAGTCAAATTAGATTTTTTCACATGAAAAAGCTGAGCAACAGAACATGTGTAGAAGTTTAGTGGAATGCACACAGCTGTGTACAGAGAACACACCTGTGACGGTATACAGTATTCAAGTGTGACACGCTGTCCTGATAGGTGGAGGCAATGGAGAGAGTGTCGTCATGGTAACAGCAGGTGCGGTCCAGTGTTCTCATGTGCAGCAGTTCATCGGAGCGGGTGAAGGCGGGGTTATCCAGTGAATCCTCTGAACCGGGCCAGGACCTTCCCCAAAAACGGGCCGACAGCTCGTCAAAGTGGTTAAACCTGCGGTAACTTCTCAGGCACACACACACACAAAGTACAACCAAACTGTAATGTGGTGAGAGCACCACGTGTCTGTGCTGAATTATCCAACTATCAGTGTGTGTGGCCCTTTAAACTAGCTCAGAACGCACATATAGAAGAAGCCATCACTTAGATAACTGAAGCAGATACAAAATAAAGACCAGCGTGTTTTATGAGAGATGTGTATCTTTTGAATAAGTGATTGTTTAATAATAGGGCTGTCAACATTAACACATTAATAATGTACTAACACTATACATGTTTACTGAGATCAATAAGGTCTTATTATTACTCTCTTTACACAGAGAAACAATAACCAGTAATGTATAACATACTCCACTGCTCAAAAGTCTGTAGTCACCCTCAATGAAAATTTTTCATGACCACATACCTTTATTTTAGAAGAATTGTCTTTGTTTTTCTAGCTGTTTACAGACGGATACTCTTCTGTGGTAGAATAATGACGTAGGACAGTACTTTATTACAGGCACTAGACAACCTGTGTGTGCATTTGTACATCTGTGTCAGGAATGGGTGCAACTTAACCTAGCTGCATGCTTTCATTAGAGGGTGTATCTACAAACGTGTACATATCACTAATGTTGAACAAAAGAACATTTTCTTTTGCTTTAGCACATATTCTAGTGTATCCACAATATTCTTCTGTGACATAATGCACTGTGCTAAACATCTGATGGAGAGTAAACAGCTGTACTAAAAAATTGTACCAAATGTACCAAAACTGAACTAGTAAGCAGTGACACCGTCATACCTCACCTTCTACCATAAAAGATTTGTGGATTTTATCAAAGTCTCCAAAGAGATATAAAAATATTCAAAACACTAATGCTCGCCTACAAAGCAAGAAATTGACCTGCCTACCTATTGGCAATGGTCAAGTCTCGAGTTGCACCTCAAATCCTTCGAGCTTCTAATACGGTTCGGCTTGACCCGCCATCCATAAAGACACGTGGACGACTAGCATCAAGACTCTTCTCTGTACTATCACACAGGTGGTAGAACAAACTCCCACTGACTGTTCAAACAGCAGAGTCCCTCACAGTCTTCAAACACAGACTGAAGAGCATCTCTTTGTGGAGCACTTAAGTGAGCACTAGTTTAAAACACTGCATTGTTATGCTCTTATATTGTGTATAATTCTGTATCTTTCCTTCTTTCTAAGTATTAGTGATGGTTTAGTTCTAACAGTGTCTGAACTGAAGAGTAGTTTGGACTCTAACCTGTCTGTACTAGCTGAGATAATTCTCTTAATGGAAACAAAACACTACTGTACATCACTCTGGATAAGAGCGTCTGCCACATGCTGTAAATGTAAATGTAGAAATATAATTTTCTTCTGAATTAAAAGTATATGCAGTCATCAAAATATCTGGGTGAACCCAAACTTCTGAGTGGTATTGTGTTCATAGCTATTAAGACAGTCTTAAAGGGGCAGAGCACATTAAATGTCCCCTCAGTCTAAAGTTAATCAGTTCAGCTTTTTATCACATCCCTGCTCATATTAAACATGTTTCATCAACTCTTGGTAAACCAGCAGGTGGGAAAATAACGTTAAACAATAATATCATGTTTCACCTCCCGCTCCCACCAGCCCCAAATCTATCATCGAAAGAAAATGCTCAGTTAGCTCAGAGAGACTCCTTCGTGCAAGGGAAAATGGCAGGGAACAGAAGGAAAATGGGCTGTGATTTCCAGTTATGTGGAAAGCTGTCAGGATGTGTGTACTGTATGTGGGTGTATTGTTTGTATGAAAATATCATCTTTAAAATACTTCCAATACGGAGATGCCCAATAATATTCAGTGGATGTTATGCTTTCATTAAAAAATGGGCTCAATATAATGTTCATGATCCTGACCTTGTGTGTGTGTCAGAGTGTGTGTGAGAGAGAGAAAGAGAGAGAGACTCAGCCCCTCCTTTGTGTCACTCTCCTCCTGTGTCCTCCAAATCCAAGGTTTGTTTAAACTGGCCAACAATTTCCTGCAAACCCTTTCCAATAACAGAATCTGGATAATAGCTCATAGGCCTTGATCAGCTGTGTTCTCAAAAAGAGGTAAAGAACGAAAGAAAGTGTGTATGTGTATCTACCTGCTACGTGTTTGGTCCACTTTGGCCTGGATAAGCATGCTCTTAAAGCGGCGTACAGCCAGATAAGACAGAACAGCCATCAGCGCTGCTACTGCAAACAGCACTCCAAAGCACACGCCAACCAGACGCTGTCGGGTCATGCGGAGGTCGCACCGCTGACCCATAAACCAGAAATCCTCACCAACTGGACACCTACAGTATACACACCATGAGCAAAATAGGGGAGGTATGAACTTAAACTTAAAAAAATTCAAAGCTAAATCTAGAGCAAATGGCTTTTTAACCAGATTAAACTTAAGCAGATTATTCTTTACTAAATTATTTTAGCCAGATTCATTTTTAAATCATGTCCTGCCCAAGATCAAATGTCCTGTTACATTTAAAAATGTCACATTAAAGCAACATTTTGTAACAACTGTACCTTAAAATCACAGCTTCAAAATAATTTTGATGGCACACAGATTCATAACAACTGGTTTATGCCACTAGTTTGTAATAAGTTACACTTTGTAACCCTTACACCATTTCCTGCATTCATGGCCCCACCTCTGTCCACATTACTCATTTGCTTACGTTTGCAATGCGCGATCTTGTCTCCACATGCTGTTTGTTTACATCTCCCACATATGTCACGTCATTGTACAGCCCTTCCGTCTCATTATATGTTAATGATTGTTTGCTATAAAGCTTCCCTCATGTGTAACAGTCATCGTGAGTCATTGTTTGTCACCCATGTTTATGTATGTCTTCAAGTTGGCATAGCCACAGTCTGTTTTGTTTGTTTTTGTGTAATAAAGTCTTGTTTCAAAGCACAATTTGTATTTATGACAGTAATGTAAAAGTGAATTACACTCTGCAAATGTAGGAGAAGCCAAAGAGCAATAAATACCAATTCTCATATAATGCTGCTTTTCACAATGGTCAAATAGTTAAAAAATAAGGGGTGGGGCTTCACCTGAGAGGGTGGAGTTGCCAGCTCACTATTTTTTTCAATAGTCTTATTTTTTTCTCAGATTGAACATGATCTTTCTCTATACCTCTTTAAATGTAATTCTCATGTATATTTTGTATGGATCAGCATCTTAAGATCTACATTTATAAACTTGTCAATCATATACATTTCAAAACAGTAAACCATCAGAAGTGAAATGAAACACAAACAAAAGATCTGTTTAATCTATTTCAAGTTTGTTAGGCCTGCTGCTAAAAGTCTAGTAGATCATGAAATTATTAAATATAAATTCTGTAAATTCTCCATGATTCTTAACTAGAGTTTGGTATTTTATTGACTCCAGATTTGTCTCTTTGCTTGTTGCTGAGTATTATACCTGCCTATTTGTAATGAAACACAGCAGACCATGCTGTATGGTTCTCTTCATCATGTCTGTATCTGAGCTACGGTGGCTGCATGTGCTGAACCAAATACTCCACTGGAGAAGAAAGTATTTAATGTATAGATCACAAACTGCTACCTACAGAAGGTCCCTGACAACTCAGCAATTGTTGGCCTCATCACAAATAAGGATGACAGAGAGTACAGAGAACTGATTCAGGACTTTGTGGACTGGTCTCTGCAGAATCACCTCCAGAGATTCTGATTCAGGGGACAATCAATCCTTGTGCGAGCTCTCTGAATGTATGACGGAGGTCCGATATTGGCTATCCAGCAACTTTCTTCAGTTTAATGATATTAAGACAGAGTTTTCTTTGGTCCATCACCCAATTCTGAACTACCAGTACTTGGTAATAATTTGAAATTCCTTTTTCCCAATTTGTTCCCTAAGCGTGATCTTTGATTCCTCTCTTAAATTTGACAGAAAAATTAATTCTGTTATCAAAAGTACTTTCTATCAGTTAAGGAGAATTACAAACTTAAAATCTGTTTTATCTTTTGCAGACTTTGAAACCGTCATTCATGCTTTTATTACAACACGCCTAGATTACTGTAAATCAGTCTACATGGGTGTTTGTGAATCATCATTGGCCTAATTGCAGATTGTTCAAAATGCCACTGCCAGACTGCTTACCGGTACGAAAAAATGGGAACACATCACACCTGTTATATGATAATAGGATTCAATATTAATTTGTACTTTTTTTAAAGCGCTCCATGGCATGGCCCCACTATACATTAGTAACATGTTATGCATCTATAAAACACAAATTCCTTTTAAATGTGCCTCAGTCTCGGCTTAAACACAAAGTTGACCGCGCCTTTTCAGTTGCTGGCCCAAGACTGTGGAACTCTCTGCCTTCGATTAATGTTTTTAAAACTTGTCTCAAAACTCACCTCTTTTTTCATTGGCTTATGAAAATGGTTAAACGGATGGTTCTTTCATTCTGTTGTTTATAATTATATTGATTTTATTAATTCCATAGAGTTTGCGTTGTGGCTATACAAGCATGCTCTGTTTGATTTGATTTGATAATCTGTTATTGTTTCTCGATGTACAGCACTTTGGTTAGCCTTGGCTGTTAAATGTGCTATATAAATAAACTGAATTGAATTGATCAAAGACCAAAGAATTGGTGGTGGATTTCTGCAGGCATCCACACGCCCCTTCACCAGTGAACACACAGTGAACAGACATTGTTAGGGTGGCCTTTGTGTAAGTACCTGGTTGGTAACCTGAACAATAAACTGGACTGGTCAGATAACACTACTGCACTTTACAGAAAAGGACAGAGCAGATTCTACTTGCTCAGGAGGCTGAGCTCATTCGAAGAGCAGGTACCATTCCTGAGAACCTTTTATGATGCAGTGGTAGCATCACCCATTTTTTATGGAGTTTGCTGGGGCACTATTATTTCTACCATGACAATGTACTGATATAAAAAAAACAGTATTCATGCACAGTTACACGAAAGATTCAAATGTAAAGCAGTCTGACTATTAGTGAACTTCTACACAAGTATATAATGTTAGTTTGCTAACGTAACACTCACTGGCAGAGAGGTTGTTGTCCATGCCGATGGACACAGATGCCCTGGTGTTTGCAGTATTCAGAGTGGCAGAGTGACCTGCAGCTGGCATTGCCCTCTGACAACACACACTGGAATCCAGAGTGGCACATAAACAGCCATGAGCACACATCAGTGTGCAAGCCTAAGAGAAAGAAATTGACAGAAATTTGTATTTACATTTGACAGTATGACGGTATGGAATCAGATGTGATGAGGCCTTGTTCAAGTTGGGCTAGATCTACCTCTGGAGGTGATGTAATTATCAATAAGATCCAAATCTCACACTAATAACTGGAGTAAATTAACTGATTCTGTGATACTAAACTCTAAAAATGTGAGGTGCCAAATTGGTTTCAAATTACCTAAGGAACTCTTCCAATGGGGTTTCTTAAAAATCATTTTGATAAATGAAATTTTCAAACAGCTGTACATAATTCTATACTGTTTACATGTCTCTCCTAACATTACACATCCAAGAACCATTTAGGAAGCTTTATTTTTGAGAGTGCCATCCTGTTCCTAATACTACTAATACACGGGTTACTGAATGTGGTGTTTGCAATATAAAGCTGATGTATATATCCTGGATATACACAGAGATATGTTATAATGTACAAATCAACCAAATGGAAACCTTACAAAGTGCATCAAAGAGTCACAACATTAATGCAACAAAACATTAAAACTATATGAGTTGTACACGTCCCCATACTCTCAGAGCACCAAACACCACATTCCTCCTGTAACCAACATTAAATATTTGGTCATGCACAAGCAGAATGTCAACTTGTGCTGGCTAGACAACTTAATATCTCCAAAATGGCAAGGTTCTTGTGGTGCTCCCAGTCAGCAATGGTATATACTGACAGTGGTCCAGAAAGAAACCATCTGATCACAAGGTATTTAGCACCTATTAATGTGAGAGGGTAGTCTGAATTACAGAAGGTCTACAGTAGTACAAATATGGTGGTACATGTCATGTCATGTCACACGCCGTCATCGCTTTGTGATGGTCGGCTGCACAGACAAGTCACTTCTCTCCAATGCCATCTGTCTCTGGTTGCTTGTAGCAGGCTAGCACCTGATAATCCAGTCCATGTC